>PVKM010000776.1:0-93810 GCA_004027735.1 Carollia perspicillata | reverse complement strand
TGAGGGAAGGGTTGTGAGTTAGATCTAGAAAGCAGTGAGGTTGTGAGATATCAGATTCTGAGGTAAGGTGAGAATAAAGGATATTAAATAAGTGTAGTGTGTGAGAGAATAGAGTTAAGCACTACAGTAACAGAGTTCAGAAAACCATGAAGTGGGGTAAGATCTGGGAGGGGTGTTGTGTAGTATTTACAATAGTATGGAACAGCTATTATTTACAGTAATATTACAGCACCAATCATATGACTTAATCTATGGAATCTAGATACCAAGAATAAGAAGTGTCAGACCTTCAGTAGTGTGCTAATGTAACACAGGTGAAGTGAAGTACAGTAAATTAAGTATACACTATAACTGAGAGAACAGGGGAAACCTGTTACTCAATACAATATACCCAGCCAAACAAAGAAGACTAAACAGAAGAAAGAGGAATATCAAAATATTATTCAAATAAAAGATGTAAGATAAGGTAAAAATAATGATGTAGATATGCAGTATCTTGCAGGTTCCTTTTAATAGCAAAGTGAAATTTGTCTGTCTCAATTGTTAGGATGCCCCATCGTTGGGAGCAACTCTTGTCTTTTCAGAGTTCCGGTTTTCTTTGTCTCATTTGTGCATATTTTTTTAAAAAAAGCTGACTAAGGAAGGTAACAGATAAAATTGGAAAGAAAGGAAGAAGTAATAAAACAAGAAAGAAGGAAAGAGAGGTAAAAAGCATTAAGACATAAAAAAAATTAAAATATAAAAAATTCCTTTAGAAAAATCAAACAAACACACACAAAAACTTACACAACAGGGAAAACAAAGAAAAAAGAAAAACAGAAAAAAAGAATAAACATAAAAAAATAAACCTCTTCCTGGTTTCAAACTGGTCAGACCGGTTTTTCTGTTTTGCTGGCTGCAGCAGTCTGGAGGGCGGGTTTATAGATGTGGTCTCTGGGTCCAGGGTCTCCCAGTCTCTGTCCACAGGTATGCCCATTCTGAGTTTTTGGGAGCCATCTAGCATTTCTAGCCGCCTGGGTTTATGGAGACCTGTCAAGGTCTCTCACCCCGTGTGTGTGCAACTGCTCTGGGTTTATTGTAGCCCTCTCACTGTCTCTCGCCCTGTGGGTGCCTGCTCAGGTGCAGACTCCGAGTCACCCACAGCGCACTCTCCAAGTCACTCATGGCATGCTCTCTCTCTCTCTCTCTCTCTGGATTCTGAGGTGGTCCCTGGGTGCTCTGAAAATCTCTCTCTTCCCTGGGTTTTTGGCCGTGCCCACAGCGTTGCCTCTGATCACACCACTGGGGCGCTTACTCTTTTCAGGTCTCTGCGTGGGTGCTCTGCCTGGGTGCTCACAGCCCCTGAGTGTTTGCAGCTAAATCCTTGAAATTGCTCTCTAAAATTTCAAGTATTCGAGCTTCCCCCAGTGCTGCTCGAACCGTGCCTAGCTGGAGAGGGAGCACAGACCCAGATCCCTGCAGTAGGCCCAATGGGCTGCAGGCCAAGGTTGCAGCCTCCCTGCTCCCCACGCTGATCTCTAGGCCTCTATTGTCCCAAATTGTCCCCTTACCATCTGGTTTTTCAATGTCCGCTACAATTTTTGATCTCCTATCTTCATGTATGTTGTGGTACTGTTGGCTGTCTGCTCTGTTCCTCCATAGATCAGCCTGGTCTCTCTCCCATGTGTAGGGGGAAATGGAATCTCTTCCCTCTTACCAAGACGCCATCTTCTCCCCCACTTGCTTTTGTTTTTGAAGCCTATTTTGGCAGATATAAGTATTGCTACCTCAGCTTTTTTTTTTCCATTTGCCTGGTCTATTTTTTCCATACTTTCACCTTCAGGTTATATAAATTTTTGTTTTGAGGTGAGTCTCTTGTAGACAGTGTGTTTTACTATCTAATTCAGCTACTCTATATCTTTTTTGGAGCTTTTAAAGTTATTATTGATATATACTTATTTATTGCCATTTTTAAACTATGCTCCTTTATTTCTTCTTCTTAAAATATTGTCATTAACAATTATTGCAATGCTGTTCTGGGGGTAATGAACTCATTTAGCCATTCTTTTGTCTTGGAAGTTCTATATTTCACTTTCAATTTTAAATGATAGACTTGCTGGATAGAAATTTTTTGTTTCAGGTCTCTGCTTTTATTACCTTGAATACTTCATGTCAATCCCTTTTGGCCTGAATTGTTTCTGTTGAGAAATTAGCTGAAAGCTTTATGTGAACTGTCTTGTAAGTAACTAATGGTTTTTCTCTTGATATTTTTAAGATTCTTTTTTGTCTTTAAGCTTTACAATTTTAATTGTGAAGCTTGGTGTGGTTATTCTCAGATTCATCTTGATTGGGACTCTCTCTGCTTCTTGATCCTGTGTAACTTTTCTTTCCCCAGGTAGGGAGGCCTTTTGTTATTATTTTTTCCATCATGTTCTCTATCCCATGCTCACTTTATTCTCCTTCTCGCATCCTTATGAGGCAGATGCTATTATGTCATATGTTGTCCTATTATTTCCTTGAACCATTCTTATTCTTTTTCTTTGTACTGCTCTGATTGTTTCTTCATACCTTATCTTTTAACTCACTGATTTGATCCTCTGCTTCATCCAACCTAGTTTCAATTTTCCAGTGAATTTTTAATGTGAGGTATAGTATTCTTCATTTCTCTCTGGTTCTTATTCATGGTTTTTACATAGTTCCTTGTAATTCTCACTTAGTGCCTTCAGCATTTTTACAACTATTACTTTGAGTTCTATATCTGATAAATTGCTTGCCTCCACTTTATTTAGCTCTATTTTGTGGACATTCCTTTTGTTCTTTAATTTGAGATCTGTTTCTTTGTTTCCTTTTTTAGCTGCCTTTTTGTTTGTTTGTTTCTGTGTATTAGATAGAACTGCTATGACTCCTAGATCTGCTGGGTGGCCTTCTGTATTAGGTGTTCTGAGGGACCCAGTGGTATAGTATCCTTGGTCTCCTGAGCTGGATACTCTCCAATGTCCCTTGTGTAGGTTTTATGCACCCTCCTGTTGGAATTGGGTCTTGAGTCCTGTGTGCCTATTAGTAGAATCAACCCTCAGTCTGGATAATTTTGAGGCTCAATCTGATGTCATTCAAGTTATTAAACAGGTACTGACAAAATAAAACAAAACAAAACCCAGTAACAACAAAACAACATAAAAATAATGAAAAAATAATAATAATGAACAAAATAAAAAAATAATAAGTGAGGAATAAAGAATGGAAAACAGAATGTGAAAGGAAAGAAGAAATAAAAAGTATGTATGGATTAGGAAAAGATAAAAGAAAAATAGGATAAGAAAAAATAAACATGCAACTTAACTTTTGAATAACCATTCTCTTTTTAGAGAATAAATGAAAAAAATAAATTTAAAGCATAAAAAAGAATGATAAAGAAAAAAGTGTATTTTTCCTCAGCAGAGATTACTATCTGCTGCAGTCTCTTTTTGGATATGCTTTCCCTAAATTAGATCCCTCTCTGATGTTGTCTGAAGCTGGCCACTTGGTGTTCCAGTTCAAGGCTCCTGAGAGGTCCTCTGATTCAAGCCAGTGTCAAATGCTGTCTTCACCTGGCCCTCAGCAACCTGTCCAAAACTACAGGTGATCCACAGTTTGTGGATGTCTTTACTGCACTTGGCTGCCCACGGGAAGGACCAAGCTGCACTCCTAGATTAGCTTTTACAGTCACAGGGCACAGGGGTGGATCAACAAATGTCCCATGACACCCTGGAATCCACCTTTATGTGTATCCAACGTCAGGACAGCTGCCAAGATTGGCCACAGAAAAGGCTCAGTCTCTGAATGAGCCTCTGGCAGTATTGAAATGGTAGAGCTGCTGGATGTCCCATTAGGGGGAGGTGTTGTTCAAACTTCATGTATTAGTCTGTCCAGGATTTTTTCCTCAACCTTGGCAGAGCCTCTTGTGGTCTGGTGGGTAGAGTATCTGAAGCCTAAAGGTTGGGTCTGCCATGATTTTTGCACCTTGAATGTCCCCACTCTCAGCTTCTCTCCTTTCCCCAATGGAACTGTGCTAAGTGGGGTTTTCTGGGACTTGGCATGGCTAATTCAAACAGTCTCTGTTTGGAGGTGGTAGTCATAACCTGTAAGAAAGAATGCACACTTTCTTTTCTTCTTTGGACAACATGGCCTGAACTTCCATTGGAACATGGTTCTGCTTTCCCACAATGCATCCCCAGAGCCCAGGATTTACCCATCTGAGTTATGAACAGAAGCCTCCCCAGGACAAACAGTCACAAACAGTCCCACCTCTGCTTCAGTCCCTTGCAACCCCACACCACCAAACCAGGCAGGAGGGGTCTGAAAATCAGTCTGTCATCATTCCAATCTCTCTGCATGGATTGTCACAGCTGGGCAGGGCAAAAATTTCCAGCTTTGCCCAGGCTCAGAATGGGCCAAATGTCTGACTCCCCATGCCATCAAACCAAGCAGAGTGGACTGAAAATCCCAGCCCTGGGCCATTTCTCTATTCCAAAAAATCCTGCAACACAGGTCAGACCTAACAGTTCAGCCTAACAGTTCAGCAGGTGGAAGGAAGGGACACCACCTGTGTACTCAGTGTATGTCAGACTAATCCTTTTTACCCAAGCCACACAGTTTAGTCACTGACCAGCTCTCTGACCAATGGATTTCCAGAGAATAGAGGTCCCCTTAATGTCACCGCTGGCTGTAGCAAGCAGACTACTACACAGAACTCGAGCGTGGCAGCATAGTATCTCCAGCAGTCATAAACCAGAGAAAACTTCCCAGGCTAGTGTAAAAATAAGAGCACTCTATCCGTGGGATGGTATGATCTGAGTCTACCAGATGGACAGAATCCCCACTGGTTCCCACTACTCAGTGCTACATGGGCTTCCCTTCCAGAGCATCTTTGCTGCTCTGAGTTGGGGATACCAATATGGGGTTGAAACTCCAAGCTCCTACAGGGGGAGTGTTTAATATCTGTAATAACCCTTCTCAGCAGCTGCATTTGCATGGCTCACTCCCTCTATGTCTCTGCACCGATCAGTCTCCTCTGGGCACCTTCTGTGCTCCTTGGTTATAATATTTGAGATCTGCTATACTTTGTTTTTTCAAGTTGATTGCTCTGTGATTTAGCTGTAAGTCCAGACTGGAGCTGGGAACAAGGAGACAGAACTTCCACTTGCTTGGCAGCCAGCTCAGAATCTCATAGGATGATATCTTTACCAAATTGCAAAATTTTGTAATTTGTATTCTGTAATATAATAAAATTATTTTTTTCCGTTAGAGTCCTACATTACCTTAATGAGAATTTTACTATAAAAATAACCTTTAGGATTAATAAAAATATCATTTTTATCATGGCTGATTACAGTAAAGCAAAGATTTTTTGGTGCAACTTAATATGCCTTTTAAACATGCAATTTTATTTTTTTTCAATGAGTTATTGGATATAAGCTGCTGAGGTTAAATATAACTAACCAAAATGCAGGTTTGGATGCCTGCTGCAACAAAAACTAAACTCATGAGATAGGTACTGGTGAAAAAGTAAAGGAATAAGTTTCCAAAACAAATAAGAAGGTCCATATTTATGCTGTCTACAAGAAACCCATTTCAGATTAACACACATACACATACACAGTCTAAAAGCCAACAGATGGAAAGAGATATTTCATGCAAATATAAAGAAAAAAGTAGCTGGGTAGCAATACTTATATTATACAATATAGGTTTTACAAAAGACAATAATAAACGACAAAGGAGGACCTTTCTTAATGCTGAAGGGATCAATCCAACAAGAGGATACAGCCCTTATAAACAATTATACATCCAATGTAGGAGCATCGAAATATATAAAGTAAATATTTAAGTGCATAAAGGGACAGATCAGCAGTAATATAATAATACTAGGAGACTTTAGCATCCCATTAACATCAATGGCTAGATCTTCCCGATAGAAAATCAGTGAGGAAACTGCAGCCTTAAATGAAACATACAACAAGATGAATTTAATTGATATTTTCAGAGTATATCACCCCAATGCAACAAAATATGCATGCTTTTGAAATACACATGATATTAATACTTTCTAGGGTAGACTACATGTTAGGCCACAAATCAAATCTCAATAAATTTAAGAAGACTACAATTATGAGAAGTATATCCTCTGACCACAATGGTATAAAACTAACAATCAATTCCAAAAAAATAAGCTTAAAAAACACACACAAACAATTGGAGGCAAAATATCATGCTAATAACAATGTATGAGTTAACAATAAGATTAAAGATAAAAAAGATACTTTAAGACAAATAAAAATAAAAACAAAATGATTTAAAAACTATGGAATACAGCAAAAGCTGTCCTAAGAGAAATTCATAGCAATACATGCCTACTTCAAGAAAAAACAAGACTTCAATAAATACTCTAACTCCATACCTAAAGGAATGAGAAAAAATAATGACAAACAAAGCTTAAAGTAGTAAGTAGAAGGTAGGAAATTATATAGATCAGAGCAAACAAAAATAAAATAGAGTTTAGAAAAACAATAAAAAGACCAATGAAATCAAGAGTGTTTTTAATTTATTTTTATTTTTTTTATTTTTTAGAGAGAGGTTAAGGGAGGGAGAAAGAGGGGGAGAGAAACCTCAATGGTGGTTACCTGTCATGTGCCCTCTACTTGGGACCTGGCCCACAACCCAGGCATGTGCCCTGACTGGGAATTGAGGTAGCAGCCCTTTGGTTTGCAGGCCAGTGCTCAATTCACTGAGCCACATCAGCCAGTGCCCAAGAGTTGTTTTGTCTTTGTTTTTTCAGTAAAGGAAATTGATAAACTTTAACCAGACTCATCAAAAAATAAGAGACAGGTCACAAATAAATAAAATCAAGGAGGAAAGAAAAGAAGTGATAACTGACAATACAGAAATATAAAGGGTTTTAAGACAAAGCCAAAGAGGGGAAGGAGTAAAGGTGGGAGGTGGGAGGTGGGTGTGTGTGGGTGTGGGGAAAGTGGTGGTGGTGGTGAAATAGAGACAACTATACCTGAACAACAATAAAAAAAGAAATTCAAGCAAGAGAACAAAGAAAAGAAATACAAAGGGTTTTAAGAAAATACCATAGTAAATTATATGCCAATATATTGGACAATCTGGAAGAAATGGATAAATTCCTAGAAACATAAACTCATACAAGACCAAATCATGAAGAACCCGAAAATCTGAACAGATTGATTAGTACCATAAAAATTTAATAAGTAATCAACAAATGTCTTACAAACAAAATTCCTGGACCAGATAGTTTAACAAGTAAATTTTGACAAATAGTCAAAAAATTAAAACCTATCTTTCTAAAGATATTCCAAAAATTTCAACAGAAGTGAAGGCTCTCAAGCTCATTTTACAAGGCCAGAATTACATGATTTCAAAACCTGGCAAGGACATTATCAGCAAATTTCCTGGTAAACATAAATGCATTAATCTTCAATTAAATATTACAAAACCAAATTTACCAATATGTCAAACATATCATACACCATGATGATGTGTGATTTATTTCTAGCATGCAAGTCTGGTTCAATATCTACAAATCAATTAATGAATATGACCACATAAACAAAGTTAAAAAATAAAATTATATGATTATATAGATGCAGAAAAAGCACTTGACAAAATACAGCTTCTATTTATGATAAAAACTCTCAGCAAAGTCAGAATAAAAGGAACATACATCAAAATAATAATGTCAATATATGACAGATCCACAGCTAACATACATAACAATGAAAAGCTAAAAGCATTTTACTTATGACCAGAAAGAAGACAAGATTGTCCACTTTTCACCAGTTCTATTCAACATAGTATAAAATATTATAGCCATAGCAATCAGTCAAGAAACAGAAATAAAAGGCATCCACATTGGAAAGAAAGAAGTATAAATGTCATTATTTGTAGAAGACACAATATTATATACGCAGAGAACCCTAATGATTCTGTAACCAAAAATGCAGGTTTGGCCACCTGCCTCTACTAAGGCAAAACTTGTGAGAAAGATGCCAGTGCCAAAGAAAAGAGGTATGTTGAGTTGCCTCACAACTTGGGAGAATGGTGGACTATCATCTCAAAGACCAATGCCTCTTCCTTCATGCTTTGTCTTTCTAGCTTTGGGCATGCTTGGGCCTTATCCATTCATCATTTCAGGTTTCAGCATATTCAATATAAAAACCTCCCCCTGCTGCCAATTTTGCCAACTGGGGAGACATCCTGGCAATCTGACTGACTGTGTAGAATAAAAATTTCCCCCTTCAAAACCCTGTACCCTGGTAATCTGACAAGGGCAAATGGATGGAAGTCTCATCTGCAGTCTTACCTATTCCTGAATCCAGAGATTCTTTCTATCTACTAAAGAAAAAAAAGGGTCAAGGATGGAGAGATGCTTTTACTTGAAGGAAAATATTGATGTCCTCTGGAGGTGGTAAAGGTGTGTCTATAAGATGGCACTGCTGAACAAGTGAAACTTCATATTTCAAGATGTGCTATTGCAGTTGGGCTTCCAAAGTGAGACCTATTATGTAGACAAGCAATCAAGTATTTAATGTTATGCCTAGTACTGCAGAAGAAATTATAGTGAAATCAGAAATGTAGAAACTAAAGAATCCCTATGATCTAATCCTGAGCAGGGCTTGCATTGCACACCAAATAGAATGATAAATTTGCCTAGGAAGACACTGTCTGGGATATGCAGGCAAAGGCACTATCAGTCCAAACATGGGCATACAGTATAGCTATTGTCAAACATCAATAATAAAATAAGAACGTAACATTGTCACCTAGCTTTCAGAGGTGCTGTCTCTTTCTGAAAGAGAAATTTTAAGTATCTATTAACAGTTCAGGTTTCCCTTGTTGTGTCAACAGCAGCAACAGTATTGATGCCCTCCTCAATTGGTGCCCACTTTATCTGTGTTTGGTAGATTCAAGTCTTGATTCCTGCAAGATTTAGGAAAAAATGTGTTTTCAGTAGAATACCACAGGGACCTGTCTATTGCTTAACTAATTGCTGGTCGGGACCCTGGGTTTTCTAGGTCTTTGCTAAGACTTGGTCTTCTAGTTGGAATAGGTATAAGGCCTTGTAATTTGGCCAGATGGGTAAATGAAGTGAGCAAAATTATGCAAAGTAGTTAGTGCTTGCCCTAAATGTTTAACATACTGTTTGATTTTTGATTTATGTTCTAAATCTAAAGAGAGTATTCCTAAAACAGAAACTTGGAAAGATCTCCCTTAAACTATTTCAAAAGGACCTAATTTAAACCCATTTCCAGGTACCATTCTAATCACAACAAGGCAATACAAAATGCTTAGTCCCATTTCAAATGTGTTTCTTGACATACTTTTATCTGGATCTTTTCTGTAGTGTTTATTTTCTTAGTCATTCTGTGGATTGGGATCTCTAAGATGTATGTAGCTTCCATCAAATCGTTAGTGCCTGACACATCTGTCTTCCAAATAAAGATTTCTGAAGTGAAGAATGGTCCATTGTCACTTTGAATATTGTTTTAAAAAAGTCCAAACTTAGGAATTATTTTTTTAGTAGAAGTTTTTCTACCTCATTTGCCTTCCCAGTTATAGTGGGGTATTCCTCTAACTACCCAGAAAAAAGTATCTACAAAAACTAATATAAATTTAAAGCTTCCTATAATTTTACACACCTGTGTAAAGTCAACTTACCAATCTTCAGGTAAGTATATCTCTTTATATTGTACTCCATTTTCTGTTGGTGCATGCTTTTTTTTTCTCAATGGGTCAAATTCAACAGTCTCTCATCTATTGAAGAAGTTCAGAGTCTAGTCCTTTTCAAGAATTTTACAATGGTTTCTCTGTAAAGCCAAAGGTTGCTATTCAAATATGGAAAATCCTATAATCCTTATGACATCACAGAGCTTTCTTCAGTTCTCTGAGATTTCTATTGTAGCTATGGCTTGTTTTTTATCAACCGTCAAGCGCCTACTGCTCTGTTTCAATTGGAATGTCATGTATGCTACCCTCTATTTGCAAATCTGGGCCTCTTGAGATGACACTTTATACCCTATTTTGGCCAAGTGATTCAGAACTGCCTATGTAAATATTTCTAGCAATTAGTAAGTCATCTATATATTGTAAAAGGATCCCCAAATTTAATTAAATATCTCTTAAACCTATTTTTAGTATTTTCCCAAATATGATCTGGAAATTCTTAAATACTTGTGGTAACAGAGTCCAACAGCATTGGAGTACAGCTTTAGTTTCTGGGTCCCGCTATTCAGAAAAAAATAAATAGTTGACTCTGTCCATCTGTTGGGGTGCAGAAAAAATATCTTTCAAGTCTCAAACTGAAAACCATTTGCTCCCTTCTGGTGCTATAGTCAAAAAAGTTTCTGTTAAGCACCATGGTATGAGTGTTCTGAAAAATATTATTTATATCCCTAAGGGCCTGTACAAATTGATATTTATCTGATCAAAGCTTTTTGACTGGCAAAATGGGAGTGTTGTAAGAAGACTGAGATGGCCAATTAAAACTGATTTAAAATATTTCTGCAATACTGGCTGAATTCCCTCTAAAGTTTCCTTTTAAATAGGGTGTTGCTTCTTTGGGGGGGGGTGTCTGTGCCCTTTCTTTTAGGTTTATATTTATGGGTTGAACCCCTGCCTTACCTGGGGTTCCATCAACCTAAATTGCTTTATCAACATGCTCATCCATCTCAGGTGTGTAGAGTTCTTCTGTGGGTTCTTCCAGGCAAGTCAGGAGACCCTAGAGCTGGAGAGAATGTTCCAGCAGGGCTTTTAAACATAATTTCTGTTTCTCAGGAGAAAAAATTTTTGTGCATGCAATTTATAGTAACTCTTGGCCCAAATATGGAATAGGAGAGTCTAGCATGAAGAGAAAACTATGCATGCATTTGTGATACCCAAGTTGCCATTTTAGAGGTTGAAGGACCCAAGTGGTAGAAAGTTCAAATACTACAAAGCCCAAGAGACTTGAAGCCCAAGTGGCACTAAGCCAAAGTAGAAGGAATAGAGGATGCCTGCTGTAAACACTAGTTTGACTTACCCAGTCTTGATGTCTGTCTACTCCCTAGAAACTCATTTTCTTTCACCAGCCAAGCATTACATGCAGCTGACACCTTGAAAAAGTGTGCAGAAAAATTCCCTTAGGAAAGCTTTCAGCAGCTACTGAGAAGGCTTCATAGTCTGGCTTATTAGGTTGGCCTACCATAGGCGTCTGGGTCTCCATCCCAGGCCTTCTGAGCCTAACAATGTCCATGTGGTCCTAGCAGAGTCACCAAAACTGTAACCAAAATGCAGGTTCAGCTGCCTCCCACAGCAAAAGCCAAACCTGTGATACAGGTGCTGGTGCAAAAGGAGAAAGGTTTATTTAGGTGCCATGTGACCTGGGAGAGTGGTAGACTTCCCTCTCAAAATCATCTCTCTTTTCTACTCAACCTTGAAGTTCTTATAGATATAGGGAGTGGAGGGCTTTATTTCAATCCAAATATCTTTATTGCTTTTGGCATGCTTGGGCCTTGTCCATTCCTCTTTCTAGCTCTTGGTGCATTTGGGTCCTGGCCATTAATTTTTCTAGATTTTGGTGGGCTTGGACCCTGTTCATTTATCTTTATATCTTTTGGTGAGCTCAGGTCTTGTCCATCCATCTTTCTAGCTTTTGGTACATTCAGTGTAATAACCTCCCTCTGCACTATCTTGGCCAGTGGGGTAGACTCCCCAGCACTCCCTGGTTATCTATGGTAACAACAAGACAAGTGTGAATAAAAAGTGACATTTTCATTTTGGTGTTGATCCAAAACCAAGGCTTTTTACATGAGAAGTTTTTTTAAATATTTTATTTTAAGTATTGTTCAAGTACAGTTTTCTGTCTTTTACTCCCATCCCAGTCCACCCCCGCAGTGCTCCCCACCTACCTCTCATTTCCATCCCCTTAGTTTTTGTCCACGTGTCCTTTATACTTGAGAAGCTTTAAAACTGTTACTTAATGAAATATAATAGGCAATATCAGTTTTAAATTTAAATAATGTTTCCATTGCTAAATATGTGAATATTCAGCAGAATCTTCAATGTTAGGTGCTTTGCCAATAAACACTAATTTTATTTTTTAGGAAGCTCTTTACTCTCCCCTGTTCTTTGATCAAAAGTCACAGCCTTTCTTTAAACTATCTATTTTAAAAATTAATTTAATTCATATTTTAATATAAAATACCAAATACATATGAATATACTGCCATATAGGTTGAATTGGGAGGACCTAAGATTTTTATGCCATTAATGTTGATTATTTCCTTGAAAGTACTGCTGTTGTAATTTCCTCTTACTATGCTAAATAATCTTCAGACTCAAAATTTAATTTATATTATATTATTATACTTTTTCTTAGTCTTTTTGAGCCCTTGAAGAAATGTTACTTTTAATTAGTAATTCTAGATAACTATTGACACTGACTCACAGTGATTATGACTTCTTGAGTTAAAATACTTTTTTCAAGTTAAAATTGATTTTGAGGATGTGATTTACATTTGTCTCACATCTGTTTTTGTAAATGAACTATTGCAAGACTTAAGTTCATTGTTCTTGCTAAATAGTGTTACGGCATATATAATTTGGTTTATTCTCCACAAACAAGTGATTTCACAGTGGAAGATATTTTGCTACTGTGCTTATCTCTTTCATTTCTCTTTGGATTCCAATTTGCATATATTTTATACCACCCCTAGTATCTGATATGTTTCTTACTTTTTTATCATCTATTACATCTTTTTTTTTTTCTTTAAGCTTCATTCAGGATTTTTTTCATGGCCTATGATCCAGTTCCCCCATTTTTTCCTGTATTTTATTTACTTTACTAAAAACCCATCCACCGAGTACACTATTTGAAAATTATAGTTTTTCAAATTCAGTATGTCTGGGTTTTTTTATAGAGTCTATTTTCTATTTTTATTTTTTATTGATTTTTGAATACAGTTGTCTCTACTTTTGCACCACTGCTTTCCCCAACCCTACCACCCCAACCTCCACCTTGAATCCTACCCCCTTTGCATTTGTACATGGTTCTTTTCCACATGTTCATTCATAACCCTTTCCCTTCTTTCTTGTGTTATTTTCCTCTTCCCACCCCTCTGATTACTGTCAGTTTGTTTTTAATTTCTATATCTCTGGTTGTATTTTGTTTGCTTGTTTGTTTTGTTGATTAGGTTCCACTTACAGGTGAGATCATATGGTATTTGTCTTTCACCTCCTAGCTTACTTCACTTAGCATATGTTCTCCAGATCCATCCATGCTGTAACAAAGAGTAGAAGCTCCCTCTTTCTTTCTACTGCACAGTATTCCATTGTGTAAATGTACCACAGCTTATTAATCCACTGATTATCGGTGTGCACCTAGGCTGCTTCTAGCATTTGGCTATTGTAAATAGTCCTGCTATGAACATTGGGGTGCATAGGTTATTCTGAATTAGTGTTTTAAGATTCTTAGGGTATAAACCCAGCAGTGGAATTGCTGGGTCAAAAGGCAGTTCCATTTTTTGATTTCTGAGGAAATTCCACACTGTTTTCCACAGAGGCAGCATAAGTTTGCATTCCCGACAACAGTGTACCAGGGTTCCCTTTTCTCCAAATCCCTGCCAGCACTTATTGTTTGTTGATTTCTTTATGATGGTCATTCTGACAGGTGTTAAGTAGTATCTCATTGTGGTTTTAATTTGCATCACTCTGATGGGTAGTGATGATGAGCATCCTGTCATATGTCGTTGGGCTCTCTGTATGTTCTCCTTGGAGAAATGTCTGCTCAGGTCCTTTCTCTGTTTTTAATTGCATTGTTTGTCATCCTGGTGTGGAGTCCTGTGAGTTCTTTATATATTTTGGAGATTAAACCCTTGTCCAAGGTATTATTGGCAAATATGTTTTCCATATGGCTGCTTCTCTTTTCATTTTAATGCTATTTTCTTTAGCTGTACAGAATCTTTTTATTTTTATGAGATCCCATTTGTTTATTCTTTCCTTTATGTCCCTTGATCTAGGGGACATATCAATGAAAATATTGCTGCCTGGAATATCTGAGATTTTCCTGCTTATGTTCTCCTCTAGGACTTTAATGGTGTCACACCTTATATTTAAATCTTTTATCCACCTTGAATTTATTTTTGTGTGTGATGTAAGTTTGTGCTTGAGTTTAACTTTTTTTGCATGTAGCTGCCCAGACCTCCCAACACCATTTGTTAAAGAGGCTATTTTTGCTCCATTTTATGCTGCTGTCCCCTTTGTCAAATATTAAGTGACTATAGAGACTTGGATTTATTTCTGGGCTCTCTATTCTGTTCCATTTGTTCATGTGTCTGCTCTTGTGCCAGTCTCAGGCTGTTTTTTATTACAGTGACCTTGTAATACAGTTTGATATCTGGTATTGTGATGCCTCCTACTTTCCTCTTCTTTCTCAAAATTGCTGCATGTGGCTATAAATGGTCATTTATTGTTCTATATAATTTTTTGAAATGTTTGTTCTATATCTGTGGAAGATGTCATTGGTACTTAAATAGGGATTATGCTGAATCTATGAATTGCTTTGGGTAGTATGGACATTTTGATGATGGTCATTCTTCTGCTCCATGAACATGGTATATGTGTCCATTTGTTTGTGTTTTCTTTCATTTCTTTCTTCAGTGTTGAGTAGATTTTTGAGTACATGTCTTTTACCTCCTTGGTTAGGTTTATTCCTAGGTACTTTATTTTTCTTATTGCTATATCCAATGGGATATTTTTCCTGATTTAAGTTTCTGATGTTTCATTGTTGGTATACAAAAATGCCTTTTACTTGTGAATATTCACTTTATATCCTGCTATTTAGCCAAATTCATTTTTTAGGTCAAGTAGGTTTTGTAGAGTCTACAGGGTTTTCTATGTACAGTGTTTTGTCATTTGCAAACAATGACAGTTTTGTTTCCTCTTTTCCTATTTGGATGCCTTTTATTTCCTTTTCTTGTCTGATTGCTGTGGCTAGGATTTCCAATACTATATTGAATAGAAGTGGTGAAAGTGGACAATCTTGTCTTGTTCCTTATCTTGGTGGAAAAGATTTTAGTTTTTGCTCATTGAGTATGATGTTGGCTGTAGGTCTCTTATATATGACCTTTATTATGTTGAGGAATGCTCCCTCTGTCCCCACTTTGCTGAGTGTTTTTATCATAAATGGGTACTGTACCTTATCAAATGCTTTTTCCTCATCTATTGATATGACCATGTGATTTTTGTCTTTCCTTTTGTTTAGGTGATGTATTACATTTACTGATTTGTGAATATTGAATCATCCTTGCATCCCTGGGATGAATCCCACTTGGTCATGGTGTATGATCTCTGTAATGTATTTTTGGATGCACTTGGCCAATATTTTGTTGAGGATTTTAATGTCCATGTTTATCAGTCATAATGGCCTGTGGTTTTCTTTCTTTGTTGTCTTTATCTGTTTTGGGGATTAGGATGATGCTGGCTTTATAGAAAGAATTTGGGAGTCTTTGATCTTCCTGGATTTTTTTGGAATAGTCTTTGAATGATAGGGGTTAGCCCTTCCTTAAATGCTTTGTAGAATTCTCCTGTGAAACCATCCTGTCTGGGGCTTTTGTGTGTTGGGGATTTTTTGGTTACTGCTTTATTTCATCCACTGTTATTGGTCTCTTCAGGCTTTCTTCCTCTTCTTCATTCAGTTTTGGAACATTATATTTTTCTAAAAATTTGTATTTCACGTGGGTTTTCAAATTTTTGGGCAAATAGTTGTTCTTTGTTTCTTACAATTCTTTATATTTCTGTGGTGTCAGTTGTAATTTCTCCTCTTTCATTTTGATTATATTTATTTGGGTTCTCTCTGTTTTTTTTTTTTCTTGATGAATCTGCTTAAAGGCTTGCTGATTTTGTTTATCTTTTCAAAGAACCAGTTCCTGTGTTTATTTATCCTTGGAACTGTTTCTTTTGTCTCTATGTTGTTTATTTCTGCTGTGATATTGGTTATTTCTTTCCTTCTACTTGCCCTGGGCTTTTTTTTGTTGTTGTTGTTGTTGTTGTTGCTCCTTAAGTTCTTGTTAGGTGTAGGGTTAGGTTGCTTATTTGAAATAATGTTTACATCTTTTTTAGGTAAGCCTGTATAGCAATGAACTTCCCTCTCAGTACTCCCTTCACGGTATCCCATAAGTTTTGGACTGTTGTGAGTTCATTTTCATTTGTTTCCAGAAACTTTTTGATTTCTTCCTTGATCTTATTCTTGACTCATTCATTGTTTAATAGCATGCTATTCAATTTCCATGAGTTTGAGTGTTTTGAGGTTTTTTCCTTGAGGTTGGTTTCTAGTTTCAGTCCCTGTGGTTGGAGAAAATGCGTGGTATGATTTCAATTTTCTTGAATTTGTTGAGAGTTGTTTTGTGTCCTATCATGTGGTGTATCTTTGAAAATGTTCCATATGCATTTGAAAACAATGTATATTTTGCTTCTTTGGGATAAAAGTTTATATATATATATAATGATATGGTATATATATATGATATATATATATATACATATCATTTAAGTCCATTTGACTAGGCCATTGTTCAATGCCATAACATCCTTGTTGATATTTTGTTTGGAAGATCTATCCATTTTTGATAGTACAGTGTGAAAATACCCTAGGATAAATATGTTGCTATTTATGTCCTTTTTGAAGTACACCAATTTTTTTTTTTGGTAATTGGTTGCTCCTATGTTGGATACATATATGTTTATAATGTTTATGTCTCTTTATGAATTCTTCCCTTGAATATTATGAAATATTCTTTTGCATCTCTTTTTATGGACTTTGTATTGAAGTCTATTTTGTCAAATATAAGTATTGCTACCCCAGCTGACTTATCCTGTCCATTTGTATGGAATATATTTTCATTCCTTTACTTTCAGTCTCTGTAGGTCTTTTGTTCTGAGGTGGGTCTCTTGTACACAGTATATGTGTTGGTCATGTTTTCTTATTCATTCAGCTCCCCTATGTCTTTTGATTAGAGCATTTCATTCATTTACATTTAAGGTCATTACTGATGGGACTTATTCATTGCCATTTTACTCCCTTGGTACCTTTGTTCCTTTCCCTCTCACTGTTTTTCTTCTTCTTAAAGCAGTCCCTTTAGCATATCTTTTGGTGCTGGTTTAGTGGTGGTGTATTCTTTTAGTCTTCTTTTGTCTGGAAAACTCCTTATTTGGCCTTTCATTTTAATTGAGAACCTTACTGAATACAGCAATCTCATTTGCATGCCTTTGTTTTTCATTACTTGGAGTATTTCTTGCCATTCCTTTATGGCTTGTAATTTTTCTGTTAAGAAGTCAGCTGCTAGCCTTATTGAGGCTTCCTTGTATGTTACTTCCTGTTTCTCCCTTGCTGCCTTTAGGAGTCTCTCTTTGTCTTGGAATTTTGCCATTTTTATTATGATGCGTGTTGCAGTTGGCCTCTTTGTGTTCCTCTTGATTGGGACCCTCTTTGCTTCCTGGACTTATGTGGCTTCTTTTCTCCTCAAATTAGGAAAGTTTTCCATCATTACTTTTCAAACAGGTTTTCTATCCTTTGCTTTTCTTATTCTCCTTCTGGTATCCATGTTACACAGATATTATTTGGTTTCATGTTGTCCTGCCTAACGCTTCACCCCTCTTTATTCTTTTTCAGTATTTTCTATTTTTGCTGTTCTTTTTAGGAGGTTTTTTCTACTTTGTCCTCCAGCTCACTGATTTGATCCTTTTCTTCATTGAGCCTTCTTTTGATTCCTTCTATTGTGTTCTTTATTTCAGAAATTGTATTATTTATTTCTTGTTGGCCCTTGTTGAATGTTTTGGTGTCCTTTTTTATGCTGATATAGTTTGCAGTAAGTTCCTTGTAATTTCCCTGTAGTTTTTGCTAAGTTGCACTGAGTTCATTTAGCTTCCTTGTAACCATTGTTTTGAACTCAATATCTCATAGTTCACTTGCCTCTATTTCATTTAGCATTTTTCTATGGATTCTTCCCTTCCTTTTGATTGTGCATTGTTTCTTTCTCTGTCCATAATTTGTGGGACTCTTCTTGGTTGCTTCTGTTTTTTAAGTTGATCTGTTTTGACTTTCTCACTTTTGGTATGAAATTCTATGGTGTGAGGCCTGTGAGGTTCAGTGGTTCAGTATCCTTGATCACATGAACTTGATGTTGTTGGGATGTTCTTTATGCCTTTTATGCTGGTTTTCTGGATATAATTAGCTTTTGATTACTGCCGGGTCATTCTTTCATGGGTCCTTTTCTGCCACTGGTTGACTGAGGGTCACTTCGCCTGTCATGTCTTTTGTGCTGTTGTGCAGACACTTTTTGAACAAAACTACAAAGTCCAAGAAAGAAACCCACACCTGCAAATATACCCCACACAATCCCAGTATCAATAGCAAATGAACCGGTATTAATAAGGGTGTAATGAAATTGAGACTATTATAAGAAAGGAGAATAGATATGAGATGATTTAGTGAAAAAGAAATGACTTTGAGAGGGTAGAGGGTAGAGCACTAATAAGAGTTGGGAGTTGGAGCAGTGAAAGAAGAGAAGGTAAAGTTTACCTCATGTATAAAGAAAGGGAATGAAGAGTGTGGTGTGCAGTATGAGAAGGGATGCATATAATATTAGGTTTAAATAGAAGTTACAATAGTATAAAATAAAATAAAGTTAGAAAGAGAAAGTACAGGGAAGGAAAAGTATTAAATAATTAATAAAAACATAGGAGCTAAACTGAAGAGAATGATCTGCTGGAGTACCATCCACAACAAATGAACTAAAATTAATATAAGGGAAAAAAGAAACAAAGGAAAATCTAAGAGATGTTTAGAGAAATGGGAAGTGATTTTGTAATATGGAGGGGGAGGGAATACTAAGGGTGAGGAACAACAACTAGACTGAGTTAGGGAAAAATTAAAATTTGAGATGTAAAGGAAAAGAAAAAGAAGGAGAATGAAGAAAAACAAAAGGGCAGGATGAAAGAGAAATAGAAGAAAGACAAAATAGAAAAAGGAAAAAACAGACTAATATGGCAGAATTAAAATTTGAGTAAAAAAGAAAAAGTAAGAGATGGGTCCTGTAAAATTTGTTATTTGAAATACAGAGTTAGTAAAGCTCTAGAGATAACCTTGAAAAAACAATGCAACAACAACTTCCCTACCCACAACAAATTAGCAAAGTTTGCTGCAGGTGTAGAAAGAACATGGGTATTTTAAGAGCTGGTCAAAAAGATGTGCAATGACCTTTTGCAAGAGAATTCATTTTGAATGTCTGGATGGGGAAGATGGAGTTAAAATGTGGAATGGAAACAAGTTGTAGCTAGAGAGAAACCAAATTTGAAATGAGAATATTGCAAGGAAAGAGAAAAGTAAGATGGGACAATGAAAGGGAGGGGCAAAATATGTGAAGTGAAATACACTATAATATAAAATCTAATGACTTATTATATACAAAGTTGCTGGGCACGAAATGAATGTTAGAAAGCTATGCAGGAAAGAAAATATCACAAATCATGAAGAAGATCACAGTGACTTTCATATCGGTAGCCTCTTGTATTTACCATTGTTTTGTTTTTTTCCTTTCTGGATCTACCTCTGGAGATATCAGATATTGACCCCGTCTGACCTTAGGCAGCCTATTCAATACTTCCAGTAATCTTCTGTCACTGGCTGTCTCCTTCAATTGTTAATGTGGTCCCTTTTCACTCAGCAGTCAGGTTTAAGCACCATAGGGTGGGGCCTATTCCTTCCTGGGGTGGAGGCTCTTGTTTCCCTTCAGGCTGCTGCTGTTTGGTGGGGAGTGGTCTGCCTGAGCAGGATGGTTGCTGTGTCTGGGGCTTGGCCCAGCAACAGATCCTGGTTGCTACTTTCTCAGTTCTCCCCTGAAACCCTCCATCCCCAGTCTCTCCTCAAGTCTCTCTAGTTCAGTCTGATCTACTTTTTCCAGTGATCTACTGTCTCTGGCTATCTCCTTTGGTTTTTCATCTTATCACTAGGACTCAGTAGTCAGGCTTAAGCACCAAATGGCCACGGCAGAGACCCTCCTGGGATCAGGACTATTGTTTCCCCTTAGTCTACTACTGCCAGTACGGGAGAGGTCTGCCTGACCACAAAGGCTGCTGCCATTTAGGGGATGACTCAGCGCCAGGATCCTGGTGGCTGCTCTCTCAGCTCTCTCTGAAAGGCTTCCATCCTCAGTCTCTCCTCAGGCGTCTCCAGCCCACTCTGCCCCCATTTTTACCAGAGCCCCAAGTAGGTGGCTGCAAAGGAAAATTCTTGTGTTGGCCCTTTAAAAGGCCCTAGAGTCTCCAACCATCTGTCTCTGGCAGTGAGCAACCCTGCTGCTTTTGGACACTGGTTGTTATCTGTATACTTTTTTCACTCTGGTGTTCTAGGCTGGAAATCCTAGTTTACGGTTTAGACTCCAATCTTTTTGGAGGATCCAACTGGCCGCTTAATTGTCTTTCTGGCACTGCTGTCTATGGGCACCTGGCCAGCACTCTCAAGTCTCCACCACACTGCTTACCAGACTTATTGTGCTGATGCTGGTTCTGTATGTCTGAAGTTATATGCTTCTCTCTGGCAATTGCTCAGTTGTTTGTTCCAGGTGGTTTCTCCACAATTGAGTTGTAATTTCAGATTGGCCCTGGGAGGAGGTCAGTGTGACTTCCATTCACTACTCCACCAATTTCCTTCAGCCTTGACTTTATTCTTACTGATATATATTCAATCTTGTCTTTTACTTCCTTGAATGTTTTACGTATATATTCAGAAAACCTTGTGTCTGATAACTCCAATATCTGAAAGCCCTATGGGTTTTATTGTAATGCCTGCTTTCTCTATTTTTTTTTCCAGATTGCCTTGTCTCTGCATGTGCATGGTTAATTGTAATAAAGAAATACACATTGTGTATAAAAACTGGTAGAAATAATTTAAGACTTAGAAAAATGATATTCTCCTCCTGACAGGATTTGCATTTTCTTCTAGGCTATGTGCAGTAATATAGAATAACCTGAATTGAATTATAAGGTTTGAAATGATTTGAAGGCTGGTATATTTCTCAAAAGCATATCTGTTCTGCTATATAGGGTTCCAATTTGAATCATGAAGGATTTATTAGAGTCCTCCTCTTTGACGGGCCTTGAACTCTTTTCGTTTTATCCTCTTAGCCTTTCAAGTCTGTCAGAAGTTTTTCACCGTTCCAGTCTCTCAGCTTCATTTTTTGTTAAATTTCACCATAGCCTTCCATCCCAAGAAAATAGCAACCTTAAGTCCTGGGCTCATCTATTAATAGTCTTCTTCTGGATCTCATCCTCAATATTTTTGACAGATACAGTCTCTGAATCTCTGATTCATTTAAGCTAAGATTTCCAGTTTTAGAAGAAATTACAGGACTCCTATTTAAATTTGACTTTGAGAAAAAAATTAATTATTTTAGTATAAGTCTGTCCCATGCAATAATAATTGGCACATTCTTTTACTAAAATCTTATTCCTTGTTTTCTGAAGCTCAAATTTAATTGGGTGTTTATATTTTATTTGGCAACTATACTTCAGACAGATATATCTCCATAGTTTTTCTAGCTTTTCTATGTGTTCTCTAAACTATCTAGTACATCATTACTGGAGTGGAAATTTGTTTTTTGTTTTTGGTCTGGTCAATAATTGAGCTATTAAAAAGTTTTAAAAAGACAAATCATAAAATGATAAGTTAATATATTTGCTTAAATATAAACTGCTATTAACTAGTGTGTGACTTTATATAAGGACCCTTACATTTTGGACTTACTTTTTAGGGGTAAAATTTAAGGAATGGAAGATGGCATTTGGTGAGTCCTCATTATATACTAAGCATTGTGCTAATAACTTTTAAAAGGGCAAAACCAAAGGGGTAGGATTGAGGGTAGGAAGTACGGATAGGAAGGTATGGGAGAGTATTGGGGAAAGTGGAGACAACTGTACTTGAACATCAATAAAATAAATATTTGTGTGTCTGGTTATGTCTTACACATAGTAGGTATTTGACAAAATCGTATTTTTTAGTATTTGTTAACACATAAATAAAACATGAAAAAATAAGCCATAAAAAGATTAATAATAATAACCTGTATTTCTCTGGGATTTTATGAGGATAAAATTAGAAAATAGTATTGATGTTCTAGTACACATAAATGCTAATTATCTCTGAAGATCAATTTGTTATAAATTTTAAATTCAATTCTACATTTTACTTATACCAGACTTGCTACTACTAGTTCATACTGATATTTCAAATGCTATGGCAGGATTGATAATGTCTCAAGTGTACAGGGTAGAAACCACAATTTTATTGTTTCTTCAAGTGATGCTTTAAATGAACTGAAACAATATATAACTTTGAATCCATGTTCCAAAATAAAAATTATAGTTGCAGACATACATATTTAAACTTTACTTTTACTTTATTTTGTGAATGAGCTGGCCCTTCCTGCCAAAGTTTGAAAACTAATCATGTGCCATGCAAAACTAACCAAAATGTTATAAGGAGTTTTTTTTAAGGCAGCATTACCTCGTGAGAGTTTAGGATATACATCTCTTCCTCTTCTAGGGCAAGAACTATACCCTTTGGTGAGTGTAGCATGCACTTTATTTTAAACCCCTCTTCACCTGTGGTTTGACACATTTATGTAGGTCATGCCTGAACAACTATACAAGGCAGTTCTGATAATTCTAAATTCTGATTTTCTTTGGCACCTACAGGCAGTGTAACTCATGTTTACAACTTGTATGTGTTGATTGTCATGTATACTTGGCTTCACATGTAGTCCCATTTGCTGTGTATTATAGACATACATTAAATGATATATACATAGTTGGCAATGGTATCAATATTCTACATTAATACTAAGGAAGTCTGTGTAACTCACTCTTTTAATAAGAGATGAGTTAAGAATTGGACTTATATCTATGAAATTCCACATTCTTCCCTTTTCTTTAGATACTTTGCATTTTTAAACTTCTGTAAATACATAAATAATTTTAATGAATGACAATAGAGCTGTTATAGCAGAGATAGAGCAGACTTTAAGGGTTTTTTAATCATTACTTTAACTAGAAAAGTGAAGGAAAAGTAGACATTACCAGAAGATGGTAGCAAGGTAGGCGGGAGCTGAACCTTCCTTGCCACCATCTTCTGGTACACACAACTGGAACATGTAGCCAATCTTCTGAACAATAGAGTGAACAGCCAACAGAATCCTGGCTTGTATGAAGTTTGGAAGCCAAAATTGTAGAGGACATTGAAAAATAGACAGTAAGGAGATTGTTTTGGGATGGTAAGTTCCCTGGGACTGGCTAGAGGACCAAACCTGCTGTGGCCCCCAGAGTTGTGCCTAGTGTCAGGATTGGTGGCTGCTTCAGGAGCTTTGGAGGAGAACTATATCAGCAGCATCCTCCTCTACCAGAGCAAGGAAGGCAACTTCACACCAGGAGAGACCTGGGTGCTTGAAGTCACTGTGGGGAATAAAGACACAGTGGGAGACACACAGAGGTGGTGTTCCCCTGCTGGGACTGTGGTCACTGGCTAGGAAATCACCAGAGAAATTGGGGAGGGTCACACATGGAGAAGGGAGAGAGTTTGGCAGTGACAGACCCTAACCTGGAGAGTCTCCAGAATGTTCAGAGTTGGGCCGTGTGAACACCCTTGCACTTGTTAACAACAGGTGCAAAAAAGAAGAATTTACTCAAAAGAAAAAAAGACTCTCAGATGCTGTTTAAGGAATCCTCACACAGCAGCCTGGACAGTAAAGAGGGAGGCGGAGAGGCACAATTTGCTCCTAACCAGGGTACATCATGGACTGATCAAAGTGAGGCAGCAGGGGCTCAGAGGGGTACCAGTCCCCAGAGACTTAATTTGATAGGGGAACTAAACAGCCCAGAAGGGACTTTGCACTTGCACAGCACCAAGGTCAGCAAAGAGGGAGGAGGTGAGGCATAAGTGGCTCCTAATCAGTGTAACTCTTGCAGCACAATGTGGTGGATTAAAGGTGTCAGCCTGGCGCAGATGTACAGTGGGGACCCGGAAGCACCGGAAGACCTGGGCTGGAGGCTGAGCAACTGTGAATATTTTAGCCCAGAACTAGCCCCCATTCTCACAAAACCACAGGAAAGAAAAAAAAGCAAAGGCCAGCCCTCTCTTCCTGCAACATCCAGGAAGACCAGCAGAACTCACTTAGAGGGTTTAAAGTCAGCAGGAAGCTTTTGTTTTTTTATTGTTTTTACCTCCAAGAGTGAGAAATTACGACTTGGAGCTTTGAAAGAATCAAAGACAGATCCAGAGAGGGATCATGAGGCTAATGTCAGCAACTGAGAAACCAAAACAGATTTCACTTTGCTATCCTATAGAAATCACATTATATTGTTTATTTTTATTATTATTTTTCAATGTATTTATTTCTTTTATTTTATTATAATTTTTATTTCTCCTGTGTCTGTTTAATTTTCTTTGTTTTGTTTGTTTAATTGCATTGTTTGACTGGTTTTCCTTGTTCTCTCTTTCATACTGCATTTTAATTTTTCTTCTTTCACTTCACTTCTTTCCAATAACACACTACTATTTGTCTTTTACTTTCCATTATTTTTTTCAGGTTATATGTTTCTTGTCATATTATTGTTGTTGCAGTATGATAGTAAATAATTGTTGTTCCATATTAGTATAAATACCACACAGCAACCTGCCTGGTCTCAGCACATTTCACTATCTTCCTGAGCTTTATTACTATTGTGGTTAACTCTATGCTCGCACACTACACCTAGTTTCTATCCTTTACTCCCACTATATCTCATCATCTAACCTTGCACAAGTGCTCTGTGCTCTGGATTCAGCTCACATTCCTTCTCCCCTCCAATATGAGTTTTATCTCTTTATCATGTTTATAAGAAGTGGCTAGTTGGATGAAATATCATGGTTATGATGTGCTTCTCCAAAGGATCCGCCAGCTGTTTTCTACTTGTTGGTACATTAAACCCCATAGAATACTGTTGGGAACTGCCCTGCCTGGTTTCAGGAGCTGTAACACACAAGTGGCTAAGGCCAAGTGAGTGACCTTCAGACCATAAGCAACTAAGGAGACAAAGCTTATATCCCTGGCAGGAGTGCCGCTTCTGCTCCTTTTTTCATAACTGGCCCCCAATGCTTGATCAGTTAGCCAATGATGGGTAAGGTTCCCCAAGGGTGGAATGACCTAAGACAGGCATGATCATGTGGAGGCCCCAGAGAAGGACTTGGGGGCTATGGAGAAAGGGGGTAATGGACCCTCACCCCTCAGCTTTGACGAAGCCTGAGTCCCCATTCTGTCCATGAGAAGTCTCCAAAAATTCCTTGGTTATCTGCCTCCTCTGCCTGATTTAATCCTGAAACCATGACAGAGGGTGATGCAGCCCTATACTGGATAGGTCACACATGAGAAAGGATATGTAAAATCCTGTAAAGCCTGCTTTGCTAAGAATGATCTTAGTTAAATGATAAAGGCCCAATCAGGAAATAAGTTTGTTTCCTAAAGTTTAATAGCCTTTTAGCTGATAGACCCTGGCTCAGAAGAAGCCCTAACAGATCTTTGTATGCTATCTATTGTTTGATCTTTACTGTCTGACAATGATTAATAAGTTGTGTCTGTACTCCTGTGGAAAAAATAATAATAAACACTTGTGTGGGCAAGGGTTGGTGTGCTCTCCCCTTTAGAGAGTGGCCAGGCCCCTCTATGGCACTCCCCCCCTGAGGGAGTAGCCATGCTGTCCCCTTTCCCTCCACAGGACATGGTAGTCCATGTGAATTTGTCTCATATCTCATCCATGATGCCATGGGCACTGTGGGCTGGTGCCTGTGACAGAATACTCTCCCACTGTCTTAATCCATTTTACCTTCACACTGCCACTGATCACATACAAGATAAATTGGGAGTTTTGAACACTAATAAATCTGCTGTAAGAAGGAATGCATCAATAAAGAAGCCAACAACAGAAAAACTAAGTACATCCCAATAGCTGGCACAAACAAAAGAAAGAGCAACCCTAGAACATCCAGACAAGGAGATCAAAGGGAGCATGCCACTGAATCCCATAGAACCCCTACCATAGCAGTTCACCCTACAAATCCATCTAGCAAAGCAGAGCATCAGGAAGCACAGAGAAAAACAAAAAGACTCACCTAATATGAGGAAACAAAAAACCTGCAATCAAAAGGAATGGAACACTCCACACTGAAGGAGCTAAATGAAATGGAGGCAAGCACAGATTCAGATTGAGAATTCAAAATAATGGCGGTAAGGATGCTCAAGACAACTCACAGACAACTACACTGAATTGAGTGGGAATTACAACAGTATGGAAAAAGAAATAGAAACTATAAACAAGAACCAGGAAGAAATGAAGTACACAGTTTCTGAACTAAACACACTAGAAGGAATTACAAGCAGGCTGGATGAAACAGAGGACCAAATTAGTGAGCTGGGAGACAAAGTAGAAAGAAAAACCCAAATAGAGCAGCTGCACAAAAAAAAAAAAAGGACTAAAAATAATGAAGATAGCTTAAGGGAACTCTGAGACAACAAGAAACACAATGACATTCAAATCATAGGAATACCAGAGGTAGAAGAAAAGCTGCAAGGGATAGAAACCATGTTACAAAAAATATTGACAGAAAATTTTCCAAACTTGGAGAAGGGAAAATCCACACATGTTCATGAAGCAGAGAGAGTGCCAATCGAGATGAACCCAAAGAGGCCTAATCCATGACACATCATATTTAAACTGTTAAGTTTTAAAGAAAAGACACACACTTAGAAACAGCAAGAGAGAAACCAGAAATAACATACAAGGGAGCTCAATAAGGTCAGCAGCTGATTTCTCAAAAGACACACTTCAGGCCAGGAGAGAATGGCAAAAAATATTTCAAGTAATGAAAAACAAAGGGCTGCAACCCAGACTACTCTACCCAGTGAGGCTCTGAATTAAAATGGAAGGTGAAATAAGGACAGAATAAGGCTGAAAGAATATGCCATCACCAAACCAGCACTGCCGCGTATGCTAAAGAGACTGTTATAAGAGGGAGGAAAAGAGTAGGAGAGAGAGTAACACAGGTACAAAGGGGATAAAATTTAAAAAAACTATCAGTAATAACTGCAAATTATAATGGATTAAATGTTCCAATATAGAAAAAAACACATAGGTTAGCTGAAAGGATAAGCAAACATATCCTGCACATATGCTGCTTACAAGAAACCAACATCAGGAAAAAAGGCTTCTACCACCTGAAAGTGAAGGGTTGGAAAAAATATTCTGAGCAAATGGAGAGGAAGAAACCTGGAGTAGAAGTACTTATATCAGACAAAATAGATTTCAAAACAAAAGCCATGAAGAGACACTGAAGGACATTTAATAATACTAAAGGGAAGAATCCATCAAGAAGACATAGATGTTATAAACATATAGACACAACATAGGAGCACCCAAATATATAAGAAAAATCCTTCACAGTTTCAAGAACCATGTAGATGGCAATACACTTATATTAGAGGATTTTAACACCCCACTGTCAAAAATGGATAGATCTTACAAACAAAATAACCACATAGACATGGTGGCATTGAACAATACCCTAGAACCAATGGACTTAACAGATATATATAGAACCATTCATCACAAAGAAGCAAAGTACACATTCTTTTTAAACACACAGGGAACATTTTTGAAGATAGACCACATAATAAGAGAGAAAATCAATGTTAACAAATTCAAGAAAATTGAAATCAAGCATTTTCTCTGACCTAAAGGGACTGGACCAGAAGTCAACCATAAAGAAACAACTCAAAAACACTCAAATTCATGGAGATTGAATAGCATGATATTAAATAATGAATGGGTTAAGAATGAGATTGAAGAAGAAGTAAAATATTTCTGGAAAAAAATGAAAAGGAACACACAAAAGTCCAATATTTAAAGGACACAATAAAGGCAGTCCTGAGAGAGAAGTTCATAGTGATATCGGCCTACCTAAAAATGATAGAAACATTTTAAGTAAACAATCTAACCCTACATTAGAAAAAAAAAAAAAACCCTGGAAGAACAACAGCAAAGCTCAGAGCTAGTAGAAGGAAGGAAACAACTAAGTTCACAGGAGAATTAAATGACATAGAGATTAAAAGAACAATTATAAGTATCAGTAATTTTAGAATGTTTCTTTGAAAAGATAAACAAAAGCAACAAGCCTTTAAGCAGACTCACCAAGAAAAAAAACAGAGAGGACCCAAATAAACACAATCAGAAATGAAAGAGGAGAAATTATAATTAATAACACAGAGATACAAAGGATTGTAACAAACTACTATGAACAAGTAGATGCCAAGAAATTTAAAAACAAAGATTAAATGTACGCATTTCTAAAAAAAAAAACTCCCTAAACTGAATGAAGAACAAGCAGAAAGCCTGAACAGACCAATAACAGCTGATGAAATGAAAGCAGTAATCAAAAAAAAATCCCAGCACAGAAAAACCCTGGGCCAGATTGTTACACAGAAGAATATTACAAAATTTTCAAGAATGAGCTAACCCTTAATCTTCTCAGACTCTTCCAAAAAATCCAAGGAGATAAAAGACTCCTAAACTCTTTTTTTATGAAGCCAATATTATCCTAATTCTAAAAACAAATAATGATACAACAAAGAAAGGAAACTACAGACCAATGTGGCTGATGAACAAAGATGCTAAAATCCTCAACAAAATCTTGGCAAACCACTCTCAGCAATACATTAAAAGATTATACAACATTACCAAGTGGGATTCATCTCAGGAATGGAAAGATGGTACAATATTTATAAATCAATAAATGTAATACATCACCTAAACAAAAGGAAAGACAAAAATCATATGATCATATCAAAAGGTAATGGAAAAGCATATGATAAGGTACAGCACCCATTTATGATAAGAACACTCATCAAAGTGGAATAAAGGGAGCATTCCTCAACATGATAAGGGCAATATATGTGAGACCTATAGCCAAAATCATACTCAATGGGCAAAAACTAAAAAGTTTTCCACTGAGATCAGGAACGAGACAATGTTGTCCACTTTCACCACTTCTATTCAATATAGTATTGGAAGTCCTAGCCACATCAATCAGACAAGAAAAGGAAATAAAAGGCATCCAAATAGGAAAAGAGGAAACAAAACTGTCATTGTTTGCAGATGACATAACAGTGTACATAGAAAACCCTACAGACTCTATAGAAAACTACTCAACCTAAAAATGAATTTTGCAAAATAGCAGAACACAAAGTCAATATTCAAAAATAAAAGGTATTTTTGTATACCAACAATGAACTATCAGAAACAGAAACCAGGGAAAAATCCCATTGGATATAACAATAAGAAAAATAAAATACCTAGTAATAAACTTAACCAAGAAGCAAAAGACCTGTACTTAAAAAAATAACTACACAACACTGAAAAAATAAATGAAGGAACACACAAATTAATGGAAGTATGTAACATGTTCATAGATTAGAAGAATTAACATCATCAAAATGTTCATATTACCCAAAGCAATTTATAGAGTCAACACAATCCCTATTAAAGTACCAATGACATGTTTCACAATTATAGTATAAACATTTCAAAAATTTGTGTGGAACCATAAAGGACCGTGAATAGCCACAGCAATTTTCACAAAGAAGAACAAAGTGGGATGGATCACAATACCTGGTATTAAACAGTGTTACAAGGCCACTGTAATCAAAACAGCCTGGGACTGGCATAAGAACAGACACATGGACCAATTAAACAGATTAGGCAACCTGCATATAAAACCCAAGTCTCTATGGTCAATTAATATTTGGCAAAGGGGGCAGAAGAATAAAATGGAGTAAAAATAGCCTCTTGCAACAAATGGTGTTGGGCAAGCTGGGCAACTACATGCAAAAAAATTAAACTCAATCACAAACTTACACCATATACAAAAATAAATTCAAGGTGGGTAAAAGACTTAAATGTAAGTTGTGACACCATAAAAGTCCTAGTGGAAAACATCGGCAGGAAAATCTAAGACATTCCAGGCAGCAACATCTTCACTGATATGTCCCCTAAAGCAAGGGTCATAAAGTAAAGAATAAACAAATGGGCCTTCATCAAAATAAAAATCTTCTGCACAGCTAAAGAAACCAGCATTACAATGAAAAGAGAACCAACCATATGGAAAAACATATTTGCCAATGATACTTCAGACAAGGGTTTGATCTCCAATATATATAAAGAACTCATGCAACTCCATGCCAGGAAGAGAAACAATCTAATTTAAAAATCATCAAAGGTCTTGAATGGACACTTCTCCAAGGAGGACATACAGAGGGTGCAAGGACATATGAAAGGATGCTTACCATCACTAGCCATCAGAGAGATGCAAATTAAAACCACAGTGAGATACCACTTCATATCAATCAGAAATGCCATATAAACAAATAAAGAAACAATGAGTGTTGGAGAGTATGTGGAGAAAAGAGAACCTTAGTGCACTGTTGCTGGTAATGCAGACTGATGAAGCCACTGTGGAAAACAGTTTGGAATTTCCTCAGAAAACTAAATATGGAACTGCCTTTTGAGCTGGCAATTCCACTGCTGGGATTATACCCTAATAACTCTGAAACATCAAATCAAAAGAACCTATACACCCCAGTGTTCATAGCAGTACAATTCAAAATAGCCAACTGCTGGAAGAAGTAAGTGACCATCGGGAAATCAATGGATCAAATATCAATGCTATATTCACATGATGAAATACTATCCAGCAGAAAGAAATAAGGAGCTCCTACCCTTTATGACAGCATGGATGGAACTGGAGAGCATTATACTAAGTGAAATAAGACAGGCAGTGAAGGCAAATACCATATGATCTCACCTATAAGTGGAAACTAATCAACAAAACAAACAAGCAAGCATATATGAGAGACATTGAAATTAAGAACAAATTGAGAATAACCAGAGGGGAGGAGAGAGGGGATAATGGGAGTGGGAAGAAGGTGAAGGGTTTTCAGGAACATCTATAAAGACACAAGGACAAAACAAAAGGGGTGTAGGATCAAGGGTGGGAAGTGGGGATGGCTGGGGTAGGGGGAATGGTGTGAGTGAAATGGAGACAACTGTACTTCAACAACATTGAAAACTGAAAATGAAAATAAAAAAAAACTATGGTACATTTACACAATGAAATACTATGCAGCAGAAAGAAAGAAGGAGCTCCTACCCTTAGGTACAGTGTGGTTGTATCTGGAAAGAATTATAGTAAGTAAAATTATCCATGTAGTGGAAGAGTAATACCATATGATCTCATCTATAAGTGGAACCTAATCAACAAAACAAACAAGCAAGCAAAATACAATCAGACACATTTAAATAAAGAATAACTGACAGTTCCTAGAGAGGAGGGAGAGAGGAATAGTAGGGGAAGTGCTATCAAGAAGCATGTATAAAGGACACATGGACAAAACCAAAGGATGTAGGTTCAAGGGTGGGAGGCAGGAATAGGTGGGGTGATGTGGCATGGTGGGGTAAAAATGGACACAGCTGTACTTGAACAACAACAAAAAAAGAATTTTTTTTTTTTTACTTCAAAACAGAAAGACATTACATTGTCACTTTTGATGACGGAGGAAGGGACCTGAATCCATGGAATGAAGAAAGCCTCTGGAAGCTGGAAAGGGCAAGGGAATGGATTTTCCTGTCAGAGCTTTCAGAAGGAACACAGCTTTGCTGACACCTTGACTTGAGCCCAGTGAGACTGATTATGGACTTTTAACTCCCAAGAATGTAAGAGTGTTTAAAAAGTGAAGAAAAGTCATAATAATGATTAAAAAATTGAAGAAAAATAAAATAGTAATGAAAAAGTGGAGAAAAATAAAATTAAGATTTAAAAAGTGAAGAAAAATTTAAATTATGATTTAAAAAACTCTTCTCAAAGTTTGATTACTAGGCATCTCTGCTTCAGTAGATTTACTGTTATTCATTATAATTATTTAAGTATTTACAGAAGTCTAAAAAGGCAAAGTATCTAAAGAAAAGGGACTTTAAAACCAACTCCTGGAAGCAACCTAAATGCCCACCTAAATGAGTGGATAAATAAATGTATGGTGCATTTACACAGTGAAAAGAAAGAAGGAACTCCTACCCTTTATGACAGCGTGGATGGAACTGGAGAGTATTATGCTAAGTGAAAGAAGCCTGTCAGTGAAAGAGAAATACCATATGATCTCACCTATAAGTGGAATCTAATCAACAAAGCAAACAAGCAAGCAAAATATAATGACAGACATTGAAATAAAGAAAAAAAGCTGACATTAACCAGAGAGGGGTGGTAAGAGGGATAATAGGGGAAAATAGGGGAAGGACTATCAAGGAACATGTATAAAGGACATATGAACAAAGCCAAAGAGGATAGGTTTGAGGGTGGGAGGCACTGACAGGTGGGGTGGGGGACTGTGGTAGGTGAAAATGGGGACACCTGTACTTCAAAAACAATTTTAAAAAAAAAGAAAGAAAAGTGAAGATACAACTACTGTATGTCTCCTTAGGTGAAGTATTTGAAATAATAACCAACAACCTTTTAACATTTATGTACTTGAATCTAGTTTAAAATCATGTAATCTTAGGCCATAGAAAATGTGTGTTGTCTATGAAAAATTAGGATTCACCAGGACACTACCTGCTCCAGGGTTAATTAAAAGGCAGTGGAGTCAATCAAATGAAAATAATATTCCATTAGACATTTTTCAACAGGTATTTATGGAGGATCTCTATATTGTATGACACTGGAGATATAAGGATAAATAACACAGCCCTGGATTATGTGGCTCAGTGGACTGAGTGCCAGCCTGCAAACCGAATGTTTTCCAGTTCAATTCCCAGTCGAGGACACATGCCTGGGTTGTGGGTCATGTCCCAGCTGGTGCACACTTGAGGGGCAGCCACATATTGATGTTTCTCTCCCTCCCCTTCTCCTCCTTCCCCCATCTCTAAAAATAAATAAATAAAATTAAAAAATAAAGATAAAATTGTCTTCTCCTGGAAAAAAAAACCGATGTGGGATTAATTAAACAGATTAATTTAATGTAATGTCACCAAAGTCTGAGCAAAGTAGCATGGGATTTTGTGAGATGAAGTGATTTTGAAAAACCTATATACTGAATCATTTACATATTGTTGCATCTGTTTTAGCATTTGTGGGTGACTTTCCTTCATACCTTATCCTTAAGACAAATTTTAAATAATTTAATCTCTGTTTCAAATTTAAATAGATTATTTTAAATCACACGAGGCATTTCAGTAAACTCAAATAAAGATTCATTAATAATTAAGTTGTTAAATAATGGAACAGACTATTGTAACACTTTCTTTAAAAAATTTTCTGGCAATGCAGAAGATTATTATTATATTATGAAGATTTTCATAAATTCTTGGCTCAAAATGTATATTAATCTGCTCACCTAGCAGTAGCATCCAATACAAGATACCTAACACTTTCTTCCACCCAGCTGACCTTGAGGTGAGACCATTTGGCTACTCCATGTTACTGGCACCTACAACAGGAATAGCTCACATTCTGACATACATTAACTCATTTTGGTTATCTAAGTACAAGGCTCACCACTTTATTCAGACTCCATCCGTGAGACCTAAGCTGCAGAATACCTTCTTCTCAGGTTGAGCCTATAACGGATCTGGTTTCATATACTAATGTGGGGACAACTGTGAGGTGCTTTGAAGAATATGGAACTAGATTATATAATTGTTCATCAAGAGAGTAAAATGCAATCAACAGATATGCAAAAACACTGCAGGGAAAGAATAACTCAGGAAGAAAACAGAGTATTGAAATATCTAAAATAAGATTAAATGTTCCAAAAGTTGAATGCCGAGGCAACATCCAGATATGGTGGGAAGTCATAACAATTACAGTTCAATGTATAAAAAAAGATAAACTACAAGTGGGAGAAAAATAGGGAGAGAAGCATTGATGTGAGAGAAAAACATCAATTGGTTGCCTCTACTACTTGCCTTGACTGGGGACCAAACACACCACCCAGGCATGTGCCCTGACCCAGAATTGCATCAGTGATCTTTTGCTTTTCATTTTGATGCCCAACCAACTAAGGCACACAGCTCAGTGTGGCTAACTCAAATTTGATTTTAAAATGTGTAATCTTACTAGTAATCAGATAAATAAAAATGAGATATTATTTTAAGTATACATTTAATTGATAATGCTCAATATTTGCCAGAGTTCTATAACATGGTTAGAATTACATTTTCTGGTGGAATTATAAAATGATTTTTGTAACACAATTTGGCCACAGGAAAGGAGAGTCCTCAAATATGCATATCTTCTAAGGAAGAATATTGAAATATTCATATATTTTATGTCAAGAACCTTTCCTATGTAAGTTAGCTAAATATACCCAAAATCCAAAAATAACAATGGCAAAAAACATAAGTGAACATAAAATTTAGATTCCCTCATTAAGGAAAAAGGTAGAATGGGTGTTGGATATACCGCTAGCAATATTTACTGTATTACTCTAGGGAGGAAACTTGAACTTCAAAATGATTTTCAAACGGCCATTCATTTTTAGGGAAAAGCCCCAATTTCCAAAACTAAGGAAAAATTTACAAATTAAAAATCATTTTGATGATTTCATAGACAAAGGGATGTTATCCACAAAGTTTTAAATGATAGTCGAAAATGTTTATTTAATGTTAATTTCAAAAAGCAAAATGCAATATTATATAAAAGCATACCTTGTTTTATTGTGCTTAACAGATGCTGCATTTTTTTGCTTTGTAAATTAAAGGTTTATACAATTCATTGTCAAGGAAAATTGTAAGTTCCACTTTTTCATTTGCTCACTTCATGTCTTTGTCATTTTTTGTAACTTTGCTATATTTGGAATTTTTCATTATTATTACATTTTAAGTATTTTTATTGATTTTGTTATTATAGTTTCAATTTTTTCCCCTTTGTCCCCTTCCAACCTGGTTGCCTCCTTCTCTCTAGCAATCCCCCTCTTAGTTCATGTCCATAGGTTATGCATGTAAATTCTTTGGCTTCCCCATTGCCTATACTGTTCTTAACATCCCCCTGTCTATTCTGTACCTACCCAATTATGCTTCTACGTCCCTATACATTTCCCCATTGTCCCCCTCCCTCACCCCACTGATAACCCTCTAAATGATCTCCATATCTAAGATTCTATTCCTGTTTTAGTTGTTTGCTTAGTTTATTTTTGTTTTTGTTATTTATGTTCAGTTGATGTTAGTTTGTTGACATTTTAGTGTTCATAGTTTTGATCTTCTTTTTCTTAGATAAGTCCATTTGACATTTTGTATAATAAGGTCCTGGTGATGATGAACTCCTTTAGCTTTACCTTATCTTCGAAGCACTTTATCAGCCCTTCCATTCTAAATGATAGCTTTACTGGATAGAGTAACCTTGGTTGTAGGTCCTTGCTTTTCATCCTTCTTGCCAGTCCCTTCTTGCCTGCAAAGTTTCTTTTGAGAAATCAGCTGGCGTCTTATGGGAACTCCTTTGTAGGTAACTCTCTACTTTTCTGTTGCTGCTTTTAAGATTCTTTATCTTTAATCTTTGGCATTTTAATTATTATATGTCTTGGTGTAGACCTCTTTGAGTCCAACTTGTTTGGGACACTCTCTGTTTCCTGGGCTTGTATGTCTATTTCCTTTGTAAAATTAGGGAAGTTTTCTTTTATTATTTTTTTAACATAAGTTTTCAATTTTTTCTCTTCCTCTTTTATTTCTGTCATCCCTATGATTCGGATGTTGGGCCTTTTGGAGGTGTCCCAGAGTTGTCTTAAACTCCCCTCTTTTGTTTTTGAATTTTTATTTCTTCATTATGTTTTGATTAAATATCTATTTCTTCTTTATTTTCCCTATTATTGATTTGAATCCTGGTGTCATTCCCTTCACTGTTGGTTTCCTGTGGATTTTTCGTTATTTCCTTAGTAGAGCCTTCATTCTTCCCTCATGCTTTAGTGATATCTTTGAGCATTCAGACTACCATTGTTTTGAATTCTGCATCTGATTGGTTGGCTATCTCCAAGTTGATTAGTTCTTTTCCTGGGATTCTGTTCTGTTCCTTCATTTGGGCCATATTTCCTTGTCTACTGATTTTGGCAGCCTTCCTATGTCTGTGTCCTAGGTAGAGATGCTTTGATTTGTTTTAACTCACCTGTTAAATCATATAGGGTGAAGCCTTGGGTATTCAACTGAATGGGGAAATTGTAGCTTCATGTGTGGAGGAGAGGCCAAAGAGCAGGCAGTGCTGCTGCTGGCTGGTTTCTGGGGGCTTCTCTGCCCTCACACTATTTCCAGTCACTTCACCCACTTCCCATATGCAACTGGTCCCCCTCCAACTGCTGTCCTTGTTGTGATACCCAGGGTGGGTGGGTTTGAATACGTACTGGCAGTTTCTTCTATCACCCTAATCCACATTGGGTTGACAGCCAGAAGTTATGAGGCTTTATTTTTCTTGGCACCGGAGCCCTGGGCTGTATGGTCTGGCCTGGGGCTGGGCTTTCTTGCTCACAAGATGTCTTCCTGACTTTTGTCCACCACACATGAATGTGGGGCTGCCCATTCCAATGGCTTCTGCAGCTTTGCTGCCTCTCTGCCTCTCTGCCTCTCCATCCCTGCTCTCCACCACCCCACCCAGTGCTCTCTGCCCCAAATTTCCTGGCTCCACTCCTCCTACCCATCTGGATGAATATAGCTTCTTTAAATCTTTGGTTGTTGGACTTCAATACAGTTCTAGATGTTTTTCTGTGTGATTTTCAGGCAGTTATGGGTGTTTTTCATTTTTAAGTTTGCTGTATTCCTTCTTATGGTTGTGTAATGAGATGAGGCTTTTCTACCTATGCCTACATCTTGACTGGAAGCCTCGTTATTTTTACATTTTTATGGTGACCTTTGATTAGTGATCTTTGATGTTACTAGGGCAGGACATTTTATAAGCACAAAAATTTGACTCTCTGAAGTCTCAGATAAAGGTTAGCATTTTTTTTAGTAAATAAGGTATTTTTAAATTAAAGAATATACATTTTTAAACATAATGCTATCATCTACTTAACAGAACACAGTATAGTGCAATCATAACTTTTATATATGCTGTAAAACCAAAATAAGTTTATGTGACTTTATTACGAAATTTGCTTTTTTGAGGTGGTTTATAATTTAGTTGAAAATATATTCAAAGTATGCTTGTGCTCTCAAGTTTGCAAAAAACACTCAATTTTTAAAAAATTTTCTTCATTGTTCATATTTTCTATAGTGAGCATATTTTAAATGTATGGTAAGGAACTTGTGGACAATATTTTTAAAACATTATAATTGAAAACAAATTCTCATATATGACAAACAGGAATTCAAATTGGAGATTCTTTATGTTGAAACAAATAAAAATTTATACAAGAGAGGATACCAAGATACCTGTGGAGAGGAGGAAGCTATACTTGCCTCCTCTCATCACCAAATAATATTTATAGCTAAACTGTAGAACAATTAGCCTTCAACTGAAGGCTACCTGAGTAAAAGTATTAAAATCAAGGATTTGTAGTAGAAGCCCCATAGAGAGTGTTAAGAAGTACGGAGATGTGGAAAGGACTGGCTCTGCACCCACGTATGGTGGTTGAGATACTGGAGGGTTATCTTAGCTTTGAAGGTTCCCCTTGAGAAGCATGAGAACTCAACCCTATGCTGAGATGCCCATCCCAAGCACCAGAGCTGAGAGGAGGCACCAACATAATGTCTGGTGATGAAAATCATTGGGGATATTTTTTTGCCTGGGGGAGAAAGGAGTCTTCTAGGAGCTCAGGTGCCTTCTTGAAGACCAGCACACAGGATCTGGTTCTTGGCAACTCAGCCAGGGGTCCAGTATTGGGGGGATGACTCCATTATATGGGAGTCATGCAGAGGAGATCTAGGTGGTGTGGCCTCAAAAAAATATGTGAAGGGCCCTGGCTTGTGTAGCTCAGTGTATTGAGCATGGGCCTGCGAACCAAACAACTGAGGTTCGATTCCCAGTCAGGGCACATGCCTGGGTTGCAGGCCAGTTCCAAGAAGGGGGCGCATGAGAGGCAATCATACATTGATATTTCTCTCCCTCTCTCCTTCCCTTCCCCTCTAAAGATAAATAAAATAAAATCTTTTAAAAAATTAAAAAAACTATATATGTGAAGGGTCAGACACCAAGGTCCCTGTGCTTAGTTCCTATCTGATATTGCCATCAGATGTCACATTTGCAAATAGGGTCAAATGCTACATTTTATTCTTACACCGCTCTTTTATTCTTACGCCACCAGGTTGGGAAGTGCACTATCCCAGTCCTCCAATCGCTGGTGACACTACCCTGCCAAGGTGGAGTCCTACAGAAAGATCTGTTTGCTGCACTCATCAGGAAACTTTTGTTTAACTTTTTTGCAGAAGCTCTTGATAATGACTCAGACAGGCATTGAGTTGTGTAGCCTTGAAACGGGGGACATTTTTTCTCCTTTTATGTGTACAGCCAGTGGTCTGCTTCCAACTGGAGACTGATTTTGGAGTATCCTTCCCACTCCTGGTGGCCCTCTTTTTGTTGAGCTCTTTCCCACAAGTTAATAGAGTACTGAACACACTTAGGACTTTCAGAACACATCTCTCTGTGAGCTTCTTTTCACAGAATTAGACACATACTGGGGTGTGCTGCCCTGGTGTCAGGGAAGGTCACTCTTTTCCTCCCTACCTCTAGACACAACCAGCACCACTTTCCCAACTGCAATCTCACTTGGCTAGTCCATCGACCCCCAGGGTACTGCCCTGCTGAGTTCAGACATGCAGATGGATTGGAGTGCTCCATAGAACTGGAACTTTTGAGAATTTCTCCCTGAGAGCCTCTAGGAAGGGTTTTAGACTGGCACTGGATTATGTGACATTGGTGCAAGAAGCCAGACTTTCCCCACCACTAAAAGTGCAGCTGGTTACATTCTCCTAATTGGGGACTCACTTGACCTGTTCTTCTGACTCCTGCATAGGGGCCAGCTGGCTGCACCCAATATGAACCTGCAGTGCACTCTTTCTGGGGGAGCTAGTGTCAGACACTTGGGCAGAGACTGAGTATATGGCTCTGAAGTAGGGGCTACTTCCCACCCCCCAACATTGAGTTCCTGGTTGTGCTGTCACCAAGCACTCCTGCCTGTTTACACTGCTTTCCCTACCTTGTGGTAAAGACTGCAGGTTACAGCCAGCCTGAGTCCACTCTACAGTTTTTCTTCAGAAGGCTTTTAAGGAAGACCTGGCAAACTCATGTGTAGGTAGAGTAGCTGACAGGTAGAAGTTGGACATTGGGGTGCCTTGGGCATTTTACTAATCTGTTCCTGGTTCAGAGCTAGGACAATCTAACCCTTGTACATAGCTTGGCCCATCCCATGGACACCCAGGCCCAGAAGCAGACAGAAATAGGAAATTGTATGGTGGCTTTAGATGGGTAGCCCAAGCCTAGTTACAGGCAGTGTCTGATATCACAGGAATCCCACCCAAGTGAACTCAGAATGAACACAACCAGTAGTGGGCTTAAGACCACATCAGAGTTTGACCTATTTACATAAGCAGCACAATCAAGGAGAGTGTCTGGTAGGCACCAAATCCAGCTGGGAACAACTCTGCTTTGGAGGTCAGCCCTTGCATAGCATCTCATACACTGTGATTAAGGTCAATATTTATAGCCAGCCAGCCTGAGGGGTAAACCCACCTACGAACAAGCCAACAGCATTCAAGACCCAACTACAAGAGACCACAAAAGAGAAATTCCTGGAGTACCTCACTCAAGTCACCAGGAATATTATACCACTGAGCCCCATAAGACACCCACAATATACAACCAAATAACAATTTTGGCAGACTTAACAGATGTACCTAATACAAAGAGACAAACACAAAAAGTCACACAAAAAAGGGAGACAAAGAAACATGCCCCAAATGAAAGAACATTAAAAATGTTCTTAACCCCAGAAAAAGAGTTAAATAAAATGGAAGCAACCAAAATACCAGATGCAGAGTTCAAAGCAATGGTTATAAGGATGCTAAAGGAACTTAGGAAAATAATGGATGATCTCACTGAGAACTTAAACCAAGAGATAATAAGCATTAAAAAAGAACATAAAAGCTATAAGAAAGAACAAGTCAGAAATGAAGAATACAATATCTGAAATGATGTATACACTAGATGGAATCAAATTCAAAGTAAATTCAGCAAAGATCTAATCAGCAATTTAGAAAACAAGATAATAGTTCACACTCAAGTATGGAACAAAAAAATGTATATATATATATATAATTTTATAAACTGAATATATAACTTTATAAATTGAAAGAAATATAAGGTTCCTGCCTCTGGCCACACCACTAGTGTCATGGACTCTGAGGATGGGGTCACCAATACAGTGCCCATCTCCGAGGGGTATGCCCTCCCCATGCCATCCTGCATCTGGACTTGGTTGGCTGGGACCTAACTGACCACTCATGCAGTTCCTTACAGAGTGTGTCTACAACTTCACCACTACTGCTGAGAAATCATGCACGACATCAAGGAGAAGCTGTACTATGTTGCCCTAGACTTCCAGCAGGAGATGGCCACTGCTGTGTCCCCCTTCTCCCTGAAAAAGAGCTATGAGATGCCTTAGGAGCAGGTGATCACCATTGGCAACAAGCGGTTCTGTATCCAGAGGCCTCTTCCAGCCCTCTTTCCTCAGTATGGAGTCCTGTGGCATCCACAAAACCACGTTCAACTCCATCATGAAGTGTGACATCGACATCCACAATGACCTCTATGCCAACATTGTGATGTCTGGGGAGACCACCATGTACCTTGGCATCTCCTACAGGTTGCAGAAGGGGATCATGGCTCTGGCCCCCAGCAGAATGAAGATCAAGATCATCACCCCACTGGAGCATAAGTGCTTGGTTTGGATGGGTGGCTTCATCCTAGCCTTGCTGTCTACCTTCCATCAGATGTGTATCAGCAAGCAGGAGGATGATGAGTCGTGCCACTCCATTATCCACTACAAATTCTTCTAAAGGACTGTGGGCAAGTGCATTTGCTGCATGAGTTGATCAAGTCCAAGTTTTCCCTGGCAAATGTATACACCTCATTCTGGCCTATGAAAGTGAAATAAGACTTTGAAAAGAAATCGTCCTTGAAGCTTGTATCTGAGCTCAACACTAGATTGTAGACCTGGTTGCTGATTTTGACCTTGAATACAAGGTCAAAACTGTTCCCTTGGTACATGTATAATACCCTGTACATATCTTTGATTTAAACCCCTGTAGCTTAAAGGAGAACAAGTTTCTGGGGAAGAAATCCAGGGGCTTGATGAGAACTGTGAGGCTGCATATTCTGATGTGCGCAGGATATTACTATTCAGGAGCTGCCTATTCCAGGGTTTCTCTAGAGGCTGGCATGAGTCCTGAACCAGTCGTCATTTCTGTCCTGCCAGTCTGACGGGGTTGGGTGGGTCTAAGGGTTGGGATTCCTTTTCCTTTCTTAGCTGATGTTTCCTGCCAGAACATCTGGCTTGTTATTTGCCTTCAGTTGGAAAACAGTTTGGATTTCCACCTGTAAATATATTCATTCTTTTAATTTATGTAAAGTTTTTGTATGTAATTTTTAATTCTTTAAGAGATGATGAATTTTGTTTTTTTACTGTCATGTGAGGACATTAAGCCCCAGGAACACATCATTGGGAGGGAAATAAAAGTGCAGCAGAAAAGAAATTTTTGTGTGTGAAATTCAAATGTATTTATTTATTGATTGTAAAACTCAACTTTTTTGTGTTTGTTTTTCCAGTACAATTGTCTCCATTTACCTGCCACCACTTTGCCCTGCCCCACCCACCCCCACCCTCAATCCGTCCCCCTTTGGCTTTGTCCATGGGTCCTTCATACATGTCCGTTGATGACCCTTTCCCCTCTTTTCCCCATTATATCCCTCCCCCAACCCTCTGGTTACTATCAGTTTGTTCTTTATTTCATTGTCATTGGTTATATTTTGCTTGCTTGATTTTCTTTGTTGATTAGGTTCCACTTATAGGTGAGATCATATGGTATCTCTCTTTCACCACCTGGCTTATTTCACATAATATACTGTTCTCTAGTTCTATCTATTCAGTCACGTAGGGTAGGAGCTTTTTCTTTCTTTCTGCTGCATAGTATTCCATTGTGTAAATGTACCACAGTTTTTTTCTCCACTCATTTACTAATGGGCACCTAGGTTGTTTCCAACATTTGGCTATTATAAATTGTGCTGCTATGAACAATGTGGTGCATAGGATCTTATGAATTGGTGATTCAGGGCTCCTAAAGTATAATCCCAGGAGTGGAATTGCTGGATCAAAAGACAGTTCTATTTTTAGTTTTTTTGAGGAAATTCCATACTGTTTCCATAGTGGCTGTACTAGTCTGCATTCTCATCAACAGTGTACTAGGGTTCCCTGTTCTCCAAAACCTCACCAACACTTATTGTTTGTTTATTTATTTATAAAGGCCATTCTGACACGATACATCATTGTGGTTTTAATTTGCATCTCTCAGATGGCTAGTGATGTTGAGCATCCTTTATATGTCTCTGGGAGACCTGTATATCCTCCTTGGAGAAGTGTGTGTTCTGGTGCTTTGACCATTTTTTAAATTGGACTGTTGTCTTCCTGGAGCAGAGTAAATATATAAGGCAAATCTTAATGGGTGAAAGGGGGAAGATCAACAATAATAAAGTAATAGTAAGGGATATTAATACCCCATTGACATCAATGGATACATCTTTGAGACAAAAAATCAACAGGGAAACAATGGTCTTAAATGATGTGCTAGACCAGATACATTTAATTTACATTCTTAGAGTATTTCATCCTAAAGCAACAAAATATACATTATTTTCAAATGCATATGAAACGCTTTCTGGGATAGACCACATGCTGTGACACATAAGTCTTAATATTCGTGAAGATTGAAATGATATAAAGCATATTCTCAGACCACAAGTATAAAGCTATAAATAAGTTATAAGGGAAAAAAAGAAAACCTGCAACATAAACAAACACATAGAGGCTAAATAACATGTTACTAAACAATGAATGGGTCAACAATGAGAGCAAAAAAGAACTGAGTAGTTTCCTTGAAACAAATAAAAATCAACACAGCAACCCAAAATCAATGGGAAATAGCAAAATCAGTCTTAATAAGAAAATTCATAGAAATACAGGCATACCTCAAGACAAAAGAAACTCAAATAATCTAATCCTATACCTAAAAGAACTTGAAAAAATAAACCAACAAAAAATAACTCAGGGTAGGAAACTAAGGAAATAATAAATATTAGAGTGAAAATAAATGACACAAAGACTAAAAGAATAATACAAAAGATTAATGAAAATAAGAGCTGGTTCACAAGAGTCATAAAACTTTAATCAGACTGATCAAAAAAAATAGAGAGAGAGAAAAGACTCAAATAAATCAGAATTGAAAGAGGAAAAGTAATAAGTGACAGTGTGAAAGTACAAAGGATTGTATGAAAGTATTTTGAAGAACTGTACACCAAAAAATTGAACAACCTTGAGAAATGGAAAAGTTTCTAGAAATATGTGTTTTTTTAAAACTTAATCAGGAAAAATTGGAATATCTAAATAGATTGATTAAAACTAATGGGACTACATCAAACTAAAATATTTTGCATAGCATAGTAAACCATGTACAAAATGAAAAGACAACTGACTGAATGGGAGAACATATTTACTAATGATACATCTGATAAGGGGTTAATATTAAAATTCATAAATGACCTAATACAACTTAATACCAAACAACAATCAATCTAATTAAAAACAGCCATCAACATTAGTAAATCAACAAACATCAAATGGTGGTGAGGTTGTAGAGAAAAGGGAACCCTAGTACATTATTGGTGGGAATGCAGATTGGTACAGACACTGCGGAAAACAGTTTGGAATTTCCTCAAAAAAACTAAAGATAGAACTGCCTTTCTTTACAATCACTAAGTGCTGGAAACAGCCTAAGTACCCATCGGTAAATGAATGGATCAAAAAACTGTGGTACATTTACATGATGGAATACTATGCAGCAGAAAGAAAGAAGGAGCCCCTACCCTTCACGACAGCATGGATGGAACTGGAGAGCATTATGCTTCATTATGCTAAGTGAAATAATCCAGGCAGTTAAAAAAAAAAACCATATAATCTCACTTGTAATTGGAACTTAATGTGCAAAACAAATGAGCAAAATGGAACCAGATACTTGGAAATGAAGAACAAAGTGACAGTGGCTGGAGAGGAAGAGGAAGGGGACTCATGTGAGAAAGAAATGAAAAGAGCAAGCAAATGAACACAAATAGAGGAATCACAGGCATGGACAATGGGGGGCAAGACTGACTGTGGGAGTGGAGGGACAATGCGGGAGTGAGCAATGTGGAAAATTGTGGGACAACCATAACTGAACAATAAGAAATAAATCAATTAATTTAAAAAAAAAAAACATGGACATGGGACCTGAATACACCATTCTTGAAAGAGTACATACAGATGTCCAATAAACATATGAGAAGATGCTCCACATTACTAATCATTAGAGGAATGCAAATTAAAATCACAATAAGCCTAGAAAGCTGGGGTCAATAATGGTAAACTGAGGGGTTCTTTCTGTGCCCTTCTCCTCCCAGTACCCTGAGACCCCACCCTGACACCTTGGCAAGTTTTGCGAGCCTGAGAGTGACTAGAGGGGCTAACAGGTGGGCAAGGTGGTCCATGTACCCCAGCAGCAAGCTTCTGGGCAGGGGATTCTTTCTTGAGAGACTTACCCCTCTAGAGATCATGCATGCCTGCCTTGCCAGGAAACTGAGGACTCCTAAGGCCCAGTCCTCCCTATGCCTCTTCTGCACAGAAATGCATGCTCCTGGCTCATCCTCCGCTTCCAGAACCTCTGAGTCAGGAGGCCCCCACTTCTACCTTATGTGTGGGGCATCTTGCTAGCCATGACCCTGATACTCAGCTTCCCATTGATGCTGGGGCTCTGTCAGAACACCATTTTAGAAGGGTCTCCATCATCTCCAAGGAGTCTTGATAGTCTGGAATTTGAATTGCCCTCAGTGAAATATGAGACCATAGACTCACACACCTGGACCCACTGAAGTTCTCTTTTGAATGGTGCATGTCTTCCTCCATGCAGTGCAGCACAATGCTTTTCCAGAAGGTATTTTAAGAAAAATAATACAAAGGAAGTTTGGACTTTCCACTGATTATGAGAATATCATCTACTATGAGATGGGGATTCTTAACTTTGTTGTCCTGGGGCTGCTCTTTGTTGTTCTGATGCCTCTGGTGGTATTTTCATTTTGTTTGTGCCAATGTTATAACAAATGTGGTGGAGAAATGCACCAGCAAAAGAAGAGGAATGGGGACTTCCTGAGAAATGCTGTGCAATCTTCCTCTTGATGATTTGTATATTTATAAGCATTAGCATCGTCTATGGTTTTATGGCAAATGACCACCTCAGGATCCATATTGGCAAGACATAGAAACTGGCAGACAGCAATTTCAGAGACTTGAGAACGCTTGTGAATGAAGCTCCATCACAAATTGACTACTGGGCCAGTACACTATGGCTAAGAAAAAGGCATTCGTAGATCTGGACAATATTAAGTAATTACTTGGAGGTGGAATTCATGAACAACTGAGACTAAAGTCCCTATTCTTAATGACATAGAGGCCATGGCAGCAGCAATCAAAAGACAAAAAAAAAAAGCCCTGTTGAATGTGAACAAAACCTTAGAGGAGATGAGAAAGTCAATTGAACTACTTAGCACCAGCCTGCATCATGTTAAGACGAACCTGGAGCAATCTCTCAACCCCATATGCTCTGCACAACTGGAGATGGCCATTTGCAATGTCAGAATAACTCTAAACCAAGTAGATGACAACACCAACTTGGGTCAGCTCCCATCTTTGGATAAGCAAACTGATGTTACTGATATTCTTCGAATAGATTTATCCAGCCTGGTCCAAGAGAGCTATAAATCCTTTAATAATATACCCGAGAGAGTGCAAAACCAAGCTGTTTACATGGTATCAGTCATCAAATATACCTTGAATTCCATTAGTTGAAATATCAAAAACACAAATGAACAGATTTCTATTCAGGATAAACTATCAAGTTTCTTGGATCGCATTTATTATGTTGAAACTTACATCCACCTCAGATTACCTGCATTGGAAGAATATAGTGGCTGGGTGGCTTGGTTGCCTGCTGTTTGCTGACTCTCATTGTGATTTTATATTACCTGGGCTTAATGTGTGATTTGTTTGGCTACGACTGGAATGCCACTCCCACCAGGCATAGCTGCATTTCAAACACCAGGGACATTTTCCTCATGGTAGGGGTTGGAATCAGTTTCCTCTTTTATTGGATATTGATGATCTTTGTGGTTCTTTCTTTTGTCATTGGTGGAAGTGTGGACAAACTGGTCTGTGAGCCATACCAAAACAAGAAGCTATTCCAGATTTTGGACAGACTGTATTTACTAAATGAGAAATGGAAATACTATCTCTCTGGCATGGTAGTTAACAAACTGGATATTAATCACCCTTTTGAACAAGTTCACAGTGATTACAAAGACAATAAGGCATTTATGCCACACTGAGGCGGGGGAACAGGTACAATATCAGTGAATATCTCAATATCCAAGAGTTTACCAAAAACTTAAATCATGATTTTGAAGACATGAAGGTGAAGATTGACGATATTGTCCTACTGGATATGGCAGGAAAAAAAAACAACCTTCAGGATTTCAGTTCTTCTGGTGTGTACAGAGTAGATTATGGCTCTTAATCAGCAGAGACAGCTAAAATACTCACAAAAGTGAATCTTTTAACATCTGTAGATGGTCTAGAAGAAAAAGCCAATAAGTTGCCCCACAGAAGCTTGAAACGGTCCCTGGCAAGTAATGCACAGAAGATTAGAATGATTTATCATGGCCAAGTCATGCCGCTGGGATCATCCATGACAATTCTTTACCAAAGCATTCAGGAGCTTCAACACAAAAGCAATGGATTGGAGGTGAAAGTGCACAATATCATTTCCTCTTTGGATTCAGCTCAGAACTTTATTACAAATCACACTTCCTCTGTTATTGTTCAGGAAAGTTAGAAGTATGGGAATATGTTAATTGTATATTTTGAACATTATCTGCAGTGGGTCAAGATATCTATTGTGAAGGAAATTGCAGCCTGCAAGCCCATGGCCACCACTTCAGATTCTGCAGTCGATGTGTTTCTGTGCAGCTACATCATCAAATCCAAAAATTTGTTTTGGTTTGGCATAGGAAAAACTACCATATTTTTACTCTCAGCTCTAATTTTTGGTGTAAAGCTGTCCAAGTACTACTGGTGGGTGGATTCAGAGAATGTGTATAATGATGTTGAAATTATACCCATGAAAATATGTAAAAGGGTAATATTGGTTTTCATAGGTATTGAACCACTCAAAATCTATGAACAAAGCTGTTAAACAGATGCAACAGCATGGGCTCTTGATCTGCAGTGTCTGCAACTTTTGGAAAAGAAATCTGCCCCTGAGGAGTTTTCAGATTTGGTGATACCATATGAAATACATGCTAAGGGCCCAAAGAGTGAAAAGCATATATGCCTGCTTTTCACCTTTAGAAGTCTGGCTTTAATCAGCTGAGCCTTCTGTAAAAGTTTAATATATAACACATTTATTCATTTTTGGTTTAGCCCTTGGAACGTGACATGAATTTTGTCACATTTCATGACATGCAAAGTTAGACTTGTAGTTAGAGAAAATTCAGCAAATAGCAGATATATGTGTGAATGATAAAAGAATGACTTCAGAAAAAACTCAATAAATTATTACCTCATATCTGTTAGGATAACTACTATTAATAAGTCAACAAACAACAAGTGTTTTTGAGGATGTAGAGAAAAGTAAACCCTTGTGCATTGTTGGTGGAAATACATATTGGTGCAGCCACTGTAGAAAACAGTGTTTTTCTCAAAAAATAAAAACAAAACTGCCTTATGACCCAGTGATTCCACTTCTGTAAATATGTTAGAAATCAGAAAATCTGATTCAAAAGGGAATGTGCACCCCTATGTTTGTTGCTGTACTGTTTACAAGAGCCAGAATTTTATAGCATCCCAAGTGCCCATCAGTAGATGAGTGGGGAAAAGTGTTGTACATTTACACAATGGAATACTACTCAGACATAAAATATAAGTAAATCTGAGCATCCAGTCAAGACAGAGGTATAGGTCTATATACTGTGCCTCCTTGCACAACCAAAAGAAGGACAACACCAAATTTAAAAACAAAAATCAACTAGAACTGCCATAAAATCAAACTGGAAGTCTGACAACCAAGGAGTTAAAGAAACAGTCATCCACAGATGGGCACAGGAGGGGCACAGATGGGCAGCTGGGGTGGAGAGGACTCGTGGCAAGGTGGTGGCTGGAGGACCTGAGCAGGCAGGGTGGTGGTAAGGCAGCAGCTGGTGGACTGGTAGGTCCCACATTTATGTACGAATAAACCAGGAAGAGCAAATAGGGAGCAATATAGACTCTGAAAACCAGGGTTCCAGAATGGAGAAATAAAGCCTTAAAACCTCTGACTAAAAAAAAAAAAAAATCTGTGGAGGTTGTGGCAGCAGGAGGAACTCCCAGGCTTACAGGAGAGTTCATTGGAGTGATCCACAGGGTCCTAGAATGTACACAAAATCACTCACCCAAGATCAGAACCAGAAGGGTCCAATTTGCTTATGTGTAGAGAAGGAAGTGACTGAAAGACAGCAAGAGCAGAGGAAGCAGCACTGTTCCCTCTTGGACCCTTCCCCTACATACAGCACCACAACACAGCAATGTGGGTTGCCCTGCTCTGGTGAATACCTAAGGCCCCGCCCCTTACTATGTAATAGGCACTCTGAGAGAAAAAAAAAATGGCACAAATGAAAGAATGCATCAAAGCTCCAGAGAAAATACAAATAAGTGACAAAGAGATAGTCAATCTATCAGAGGCAGGGCTCAAAACACTGCTAATCAGAATGTTTACAGAAATGGATGAATATGCTCACAAAATAGAGGTCAAAGTGAAAACCATGAAAAGTAAAATAAAGGAAAATGGACAGGGGACTAACAGTGATGGGAAGGAAACTGGGACTCAAATCAACAGTTTGGACCAGAAGGAAGAAATAACCATTCAACCAGAAAAGAATGAAAAAACAAGAATTTGAAAAAATGAGGAGAGGCTTAGGAACCTCTGGGACAACTTTAGATGTTCCAACATCTGAATCACAGGGGTGCCAGAAGAAGAGGAAGAGCAAGAAATTGAAAACTTATTTGAAAACATAAAGAGAAATTCCCCAATCTGACAAAGGAAATAGATTTCCAGGAAGTCCAGGAAGCCCATAGAGTCCCAGAGAAGATGGACTCAAGGAAGCACACACCAAGGCACATCATAATTACATTACCCAAGATGAAAGATAGGGAGAGAATCTTAAAAGCAGCGAGAGAAAAGGAGACAGTACCTACAAAGGAATTTCTCGATGACTTCAGCTGATTTTTCAAAAGAAACCTTACAGGCAAGAAGGGGATAGCAAAAGTGTCCAAAGTCATGAAAGACCTACATCCAAGATTATTCTATCAGGCAAAACTATCATTTAGAATGGAAGGGCACATAAAGTGCTTCCTAGATAAGGTCAAGTTAAAGGAGTTTATCATCACCAAGTCCTTATTATATGAAATGTTAAAGGAATTTATCTAAGAAAAAGAAGATGATCAAAAATATGAACAGTAAAACGACAATAAACTCACAACTATCTACATCTAAACCTAAAAAAATTAAACAAATAACTAAAAAAGGAACAGAATAATAGAAATGTAGATAACATGGAGGGTTATCAGAGGGGAGGGGGTTGGGGGAGAATGGAAAAACGTACTGGGAATAAGAATCATAAATATTGCAAGTTCAAAATAGACAGGGGGAGGTTAAGAAGGGTATGAGAAATGGAGGAGCCAAATAACTTACATGTACGACTCATGGACATGAACTAAGGTGGGGGGAATGGTGGTGGGAGGAGGGTAAAGGAAGGAGGGGAATAAAAGGCAGAAATGGGACAACTGTAATAACAAAATCAGTTTCATATATATATGAAACATATATATGTTTATATATATATATAATAAAGGGGGGATAAATGGTGACAGAAGGTGATTTGACTTTGAGTGGTGAATACACAATATGACATGTAGATAATGTACTATAGAATTGTACACTTGAAATATATTTAACTTATTAACCAATGTGACTCCAATAAATTCAATAAAATAAAATTTATATAAGCGATTAAGACATAGCCTGACAAATTATATATATATATAATATATATATATTATATATATATAATATATATATTATATTATTATGTATATAATATATTATATGTATATATTATATATATAATATATATATAATATATAATATATAATTATATAATTATATATAATATATATAATATATATAATATATATATTATATATAATATATATTATATATATATTTTATATATATTATATATATATATATAAGATATATATATATATCTTACTTTTTGTAACAGCATTGATATACCTAAAAGGTATTAGGCTAAGGGAATAAGCCAGTGAGAGAAAGGTAAATGCCATATGATTTCATATGCAGAATGTAATGAATAAAATAAACAAAATAGAAACATAATCATAGAGAACAGACTAACAGCTCTCAAAGGATTGGGGGACTGAGTGTAATAGGTGAAGAAAGTAAGAAAAGAAAAAAATTCATAGAGACAGATAGCAGCATGTTACTATTAGAGACAAAGTGGAATCAAGGCAGGTAGAAGATAATAAAGGGGGGATAAATTGTGACAGAAGGTGATTTGACTTTGAGTGGTGAATACACAATATGACATGTAGATAATGTACTATAGAATTGTACACTTGAAATATATTTAACTTATTAACCAATGTGACTCCAATAAATTCAATAAAATAAAATTTATATAAGCGATTAAGACATAGCCTGACAAATATTTCAAATTAAAAAGAAAAGTCCTATACCAGTGAATTGGGGAAAGCAGGTCACCTTATGAACTAAACTCAGTATGGCCTCAGATATTGTCCTCTATAGAACATAATGCCAGAAAGTAATGGGCTCACAAACTTATCATGTAATCATCATCATCATCATCATCATCATCATCATCATCTTTATCACTAATATTCACTGAGAACCTAGTTGAAATTTAAGCACTTTTATTTAAGCATTCCACATTTTATGAAGTAGGTATTATTGTTGGTCCTATTTTTACACATAAAGACCAGGTGGTACAGGGAGGTTGACTTGCTCATTGTCTCACATGTTATTAAAAATATAGCTAAAATTTAAAACAAAGCAGCATGATTCCCTAAGGACATATCTTTGCTGTTTAGAAAAAAAAAAGGACAAATTGATATGCAGAGTTTATTATTGATATGTACTTGTGTTTAGAAAATATATTGTTTTCCTTTTGCTCCAATAACTTCTCAGTGTCTTCTTCCAAATCCCCAAACTTTTAATCACAATGAATTATATAACAAAATTACATAAGAAATAAACCATTGGTAGGCATCAAACTATCTAAAGCCTTAGAACTAAGGGTTTAAAAGAAATAGCCTCCTGTGATAACCTTTAATACAGAAGTCTAAATAAGGGTTTTAACTTGGTTAAAAAATGCTAAGGTCAAAATAGTTTTTATGGTACACTTTAGAAAGAAGTCAGGCCTGTCCATGAGGCTGCCTGTTGACTATCATTGTCAACTGGGACCTGCCTGCCTCATGGGAGTCTCAACAAAATCCTTGGCTTAAATTCAACTCTAACAAGAATCCCTAATTTGTGATGCATTTGAGAAAGAATGTTTATTCAATGCAAACAGCTCAATTGTGACACAGCACAGCTGTGGAACAACTCAATTGTGATACACCACAGCTGTAAATACAGCATGGCTATGGAACAGCTCCATTATGATATAACATGGCTTTGAAAACAGCATAGTTATCAGGGGGCTCTGAGTTGAGGAAACCCTGGGACCTGATTTCTTGCCTATTGGATAGCTTTGCTCTTCTATTTGATGATTTGATCTGGTCTCTTCCCTGCTGGTCTGCTCTGCTCCACACTGGTCTGCTCCAGAGAGAAAACTTGGGTGTCTCAGATCTAGGTGGGGAAACACAGTCGTCATTCATCGATGGAAAGGAAAAGATGTGGTCTCAGAGTAAAAGGACAGCTGACTTATATACAGAGAAGTCCTTGGGCCACCCCCATCCCTGATTGATTTATTTCAATGAGAATGAAGACTCCAAATCCTAACAGTTTGATTGATCTAAAAGGCTCTGTTTTGATCGGTCAAAGTGGAGCTGCTCTGATTTGTCAGTGAAGAAACTATATCATTTATATCCCTCGGGGGATATAGTTGTGGGGCATCTTCCAGTGGATGTGGAAAGCCTCAATCTTATTGGTTGAAATAGAATGCTGGGAACTTCTTTATAAGGGATGGCACTGATGGCAGGAACACAGTGTAGGCAGGCAGTTCAGTGTAGAAGGCAGGCAGCTCAGTGCAATTGCTTCCTGAACTGCAGCTTGTATGAGAGGTTCCTCTATGAAAATTGCTATTTTTTTTTATTTGAGCCTGGTTTGAGACCAGGAGCCATTCTTAGTAATTATCTGCTTTCTCTGGGTCCACAGGAGAAACCATGTTGCAGTTACTTAGGGTGTCCTCTTTGGCCCTGGCTATTTCTTCCTTGGTTATACCTTACTTCTCTGCCACATTTTATTTTTTTCTTTCAGCTGAAACTAAGATCTGCTTCAAGTACTACCATGGAGTGAGTGGAGCCCTGCGAGCTACCACCCCAAGTGTCACGATCAAAAATTCCACGGCTCCTGTAAGTTGCATTCCTTCCTCTTTGGTCAAAACTAACTCTGTAATTCTTTACATTTTTCTTTTGTTTTGTGTGTGTGTGTGTGTGTGTGTGTGTGTGTGTGAGTGTGTGTGTGCATGTGGAGACATATTGAGAGATTATGAATAGACAGACACATACCTCAAAATAATAAAGAGGGATGAGATCTTAAAGCAAACTAATTAAAATGCTTATCACTTTTTGTTAGAGAAATATTAAGCTTCAATAGTAGATAGCCAGGTGTTTCTAACAAATTCATGCTTAATAGCAGTGAATAAACCTTTCCTTAGAATACATTTTTAAATTTCTTAGTGTCAAATATTTATGTTTTTATATATTTTAATTTCTTTTTAGGCTATAACTAAATCACTAATTTTAGTATTATAACAGAGTAAACATAGAAAAGACTAGAGTTTCTGATCTTTTCTTTCTATAGTAAGGAAACTGTGCTCAGAGATATTAAGTAATGTTCTTAAGGTCACACAGTTAGCTAGTTGCTGATCAGGATTTTAAATCATGTCTTTTGTTTCCTATTCTGTGGCTTCGAACATTACTATCATAATAGCACCTTTTCCTAAATTGCAGTCTAGTGCAGTTTACCTTAGTTCTCGATACATATAATCAGGCTAGCTGAAATTTACTTACAAATGACATTTCTATCCTTTTCACATAAGTTAAAAATTACCAAATAGGAGAGATTGAACGAAAACCAGTGAGAACTTTGTCATGCTAATATATGTTTTTTCTTATGAGGTAGGGGGAAAAGTACTTGCAATGAAATATAAATTATACAGAAAGTACTTTTGCTCTAAAATATACCATTTTGTTGTTTTACAAATCAGTTTTTCTATGTGCTGAAAATGAGCAAGTTAAACACTTGGTGACAATAATAAGATTAGCAGGCCTGATCTGCCTTCATCCTGAGAAATAGAGCAGAACTGGATGCTGACCTGGGGCAGGCCATGGTGGGAAGAGGAGAGGTGTCAGGGCTTACTTGGAGGGGACAGGGAATGGGAAAGGGAGGGAGAACATGAGAGATCATATTCACTTTTGACTGCTGTACCACTTTCTGCACACTAGATATTTAGATTGGGACTTGAGGTCTGTCATTTTACTGGCTGGGACCTGAATTAAAGTGTGGAAATTTGTCAGACTTAATTTTCCAGGCCCATTTGTGTGGGTCATCCTTAAAAGAGGATACATGGAAAAGACAAAGAGGACTTGGTACATGATGCCAGTTGTGAGGGCATGGGGGTCAGTTAAATCATGGCAGCAAGGCTAGAGCTGGCACTGAATTAAACCAGAGGTGAGGTGTACAAAGCAGTAAGGCATTGAAAATAGAGTAGACAGAGAAGGAAGGAGGCTGGAAGTGGAGGTGAGCTGATTTAGAAAAAGCCTTTCAAGTGCATGTTTAGCTGGCTTTTTCCCAAGGAAGAAAGTCATGTGATGGGGGGAGGGGGGGCGGGCTACTGATGCCAGGAGCAAGGGCTTATGTCTGAGATGAGGAAACATCATATTAGATGCTTCAATCGTATTAGGAAGATTGCATTGATTTTGTGTCAGCCCTCACTCCACCTATATTTGTATCCCATGTGTGTTGCTTGTATTTAAAACTCAGATATCTTGAAATACTTTGGCTGTCGTACTGATTATCATCTCCATAATGATTTTTTCACATAAATCAGTAGACACTTCATTTGACACTTTAATGCACATTTCACTTTTCTTTCTCTTCTTAATCTTCAAGCAAGTGTGAGCACAGTCATAAAGCCCATGTGAGACCAGAGGCAGAGACAGAATAATCATTGTATTTCCTTTTGGGAGATGAGCACTTAGAGTCATGTGGCAGAAGAAAACATGCGTTTTTCTGCAAGACAATATTTTAATGTGCAGTTGGGTTTTATAATAGTTAAACTTTTAGTGGCCCTTACTATTCTGTATCATGGTACATTTTTCAAACAAGTTTTACTTGCATTATTCTAGTTGATTCACAGTACATTTGTGAGATGAGCAAGAAGTATCACTTTGTTTAAGTGACTATTTGGCTATATGGCAATCGAGCTGAATCAAATTTAGCTTATACTTTTTGCAACTCAGTTCAGTTACTAGTATAAACTAGCAGACTTCTGGATTAAATTGGTCTGCAGTTTGATCTGGGACTTAAGCACACTGTTTCTAAGGGAAATGTATTTAAGTGTGCTAAAATGCTTTTGTCAATAAATTTGAGTATTTGTAAATTGAAGATTGATGGTGCTGCAGTAAATACTTATGGAGAATTGGTTGTCTGTGGACATTATATTACATTTCAAAAGTCATGGAGTTAGTTTCCGACAATATACTAAAACTGTAACTTTTGAAAAGCGGGGACAAAACTGATGAAAAATAGAAAAAGAGGAATGGAAATGTGGAACAGACTGACAGCTATTAGAGAAGAGGCAGGAGAGAGGGACTAAATGAAAGTAGGTGAAAGGATTATCCAAAGAATATGTATACATAACTTACAGATACAGACAACAGTGTGGTGATGGTAGGGGTGGGGGCTGGGTGGAGGCAGGCAAAGTTGGGAAAATGGGGACATCTGTAATAGCGTCAACAAAAAAGTTTTTTTAAAGATATCAATTGTTCCCTTACTATAACCAGTACTTTAATGTTTTGAGCATATCAGGTTATTAATATGTACTAGTTCTTTTTTCATGTCCTCATTCTACCTTATTCTTTACCCTACTGACATTTGTTGAGGTCACTGTTATAACAAATGGTTGCCATTTATTCTCATCTTTCTAGGACATTTATTTTTTAGTTTTTTAAAAATTACAGATGACTGAATTTTATTAGACAAAATATCAAATGACATCTTCAGCATCAGACTTTTTAGTTTCTTCATTTCACTTGTCATGTAGCAAAAATATTGTCACCATCCTCCCATGACTAACAGTGTCCCATGTTATTCTGTTATTAGCTATACTTTGCTGGAGTTGGTCATGTATTTTTAAAATCTCAGGTCAAATACCCTTCACTCTATGTTTGTGGAAACCACAGACTCTATGTTCGATGTGTGTTTCCCCTTGTATTAAGCACAAATAGCTATTTCTTGGCAGTAATGGTCATAGTCTCTTTTACCATTAATCTCATCTTCTCAAAGTTTATTCATTTAGTACTTCTTCAAATTTTATTATTCCTGTAATAGATGTAGATCACTCTATTAGATATGGAAGGAAGCAAAGACTAGTATTGCCTTTAAATAATTTATAGCCAATAGAGAAAGGGTGCATACACATTGATGAATAAAATGCAAAGCAGAGTGTGATGGGATCTAATAGTATTCATTCCAGTTCTGGTGCTCCTTCTTCTGTGTCTAGCTAAACAAACAGGACCACCATGTGCCTTTGAGTGGAAAGATTGGAAAACACTTTCCTGTTCTATGAAAGGCTGTGGGAGAGAAAGTCTACATGGCAAAGCCTGCTTTGGGGACAAAACATAGGTTGTGAAACATGAGCATAGAGTCTTAAGGTAAACATAAGTTGATTCTATCAGTAACTTTATGTGATGCTTTTAACTCTCTGGAACATGTTTCTATTTTTGAACCATTTTCTTTCTCTCAGCACTTATGAGACAATTATTTTATTGAATATATTGCGATGGCACTGGTTCATAAAGCCAGGTTTCAAGTGTACAACTCAACAAAACATCATCTGTCCGCTATATCACAAACCCATTGCCCATAGCAAAATCTCTTTCCATCCTCATTTTTCCCCACTTTGTCCACTTCTACCTAACCTCCCCACACTTTCCCTCTGGCTATCACCACTCTGTTTTCTGTGTCTGTAAATTATGCATATATGTTATTTGGCCTAACTCCTTCACAATCTTTTACCCAGCTCCTCAACCCCCACCCACACCAAAAACTGTCAGTCTGCTCCATGTATCCATGTCTCTGTTTCTACTTTGTTCATCAGTTTATTTTGTTCATTAGATCCCAAACGTAAGTGAGATCATATGGTATTTGTATTTCTCTGGCTAGCTTATTTCACTTATAATAATCTCTAGGTCCATGCTGTCACAAAAGGTAAGATTTTTTTTTTCTTAGAGCTGTATAGTATTCCATAGTGTAAATAATCTCAGCTCTTTTTATCCACTAAAATAAAGTTACAGGTGTGGGTTTATTTCTGTGCTCTCTATGCTGTTGCATTGATCTAGATACCTGTTCTTGTGCCAGTACAATGCTGTTTTGATTACTTTGTCCTTGCTGTATAGTTTATTATCAGGTAATGTGATACCGCTAACTTGGTTCTTCTTTACTAAGTATGCTGAGGCTCTTCCCATTCTTTGTGATTCCATATGAATTTTTAGAATATGTGCTCTATATCTGTGAGATATGCCATTGGTATTTTAATAAAAATTGGGTTGAATCTTTAGATTGCTTTACATAGTATGGGCATTTTAATAATGTTAATTTTTCCTGCCCATGAACATGATATATGATTCCACTTATTTGTATCTTCCTAAGTTTCTTCCTTTAGTATCTTATAATTATCCAAGTACAGGCATTTTATCTGTTTGGTTAAATTTATCTCTAGGTATCTTATTATTATCATTGTTTTGCCATAGTGATTAGAATTATTTCCTTAATTCCCTTTCTGATAGCTCATTATTGGTTTATAAAAATGCCATCAATTTCTGAATATCAATTTTGTATTCTGCCACTTTGCCAAATTCATTTATTGCATGCAGCAGCTTTTGTTCGACTCTTTAAGTTTCTTTCTAATACCATGTCATCTGCAAATAATGACAGTTTTGCTTCTTTTTCTCCAATTTGAATGCCTTTTATCTTTTTATCTTGATCACTGTGTCTAGGATTTCCAGTACTATGTTGAATAAGAGAGGTGAAAGAGACTACATCCTTGTCTTATTCTAGATCTTAAGGGAAAGCTTTTGTTTTTTACTCATTGAATGCGTTTTTTTGTGGATGTGCCATATATGGCCTTTATTATTTTGAGTTATCATCCGTCTATTCTTTTTGTTTTTTTAATTTTACTCATTTTAGAAAAAGGGGAAGGGAGGGAAAAAGAGAGGAAGAGAAACATCGATTGCCTGCCTCTTGCACACCCCCAACTGGGGACTTGGTCCACAACCCTGGCATGTGCTCCAACGGGGAATTGAACCAGTGCCCTCTTGTTTGGCAGAACATTACCGAACTAACTGACCCACAGCAGTTAGTGCTGACCCCTTTATTCTTACTTTGCTGACAGTTTTTATCATAAATGGGTGCTGAATTTTACCAAATGCTTTTTCTGTAACTATTAATATGATTATATGATTTTTATCTTTTATTTTATGTGATATATCTTACTTATTGATTTGTAAGTATTGTACCATCCTTGCATTGCCCAGATAAATCCCACTTAATCATGATGTATGATATTTTTAATGTATTGCTAGATCGTGTTTGCTAAAATTTTATTGTGGATTTTAGGATCTATTTTCATCAGGGGTATTGGCCTATAATTTTCTTAATTTGCTGTGACTTTTCTAGTTTTGGAATTAGGATAATGCTGACCTTGTTAAAAGCACTTGGGTGTCTTCTCTCCATTCGAGTTTTTTTTAGGATAGGTTGAGAAAGATAGGTGTTAGTTCTTCTTTGAATGATTGATAAAATTTATCTGTGAAGCCATGCAGTCCATGATTTTTGTTTGCTGCTAGTTTTTTTCAATATCGTTCGTTGGTATTGGTCTAACAGGTTTTCTGATTATTCCTAGTTCAATTTTGGAAGCTTGTATGTTTCTAGAAATGTATTCATTTCACTCAGGTTGTTTAATGACATATAGTTGTACATAGGAATGTGTTTTACAATCCTTTGTGTTTGTATGATAACAGTTGCTACTTCTATTCTTTCATTTCTGATTTTATTTATTTGGGATATCTAATTTTTTCTTGACAAGTCTAGCTAGTGGCTCATCAATTCTCTTTATTTCTTCAAAGACCCTGTGAAAAGCTTTTGGTTTGATCGATCTTTTATATTGTTTCATTAGTCTGTTAAGTCATTTATTTTTGTTGTAGTGTTTATTATGTCCTATAATGTATTTACTTTTGGGTTTGTTTGTTGTTCTTTTTCTAGTTCTTTCAGGTGTAGTGTTAGATTGTATATTTGAGAATTTTTTGCTTCTTGAAGAAGGCATATAATGCTATGACCTTCTAACTCAACACTGTTTTTCACTGTGTCCCATAATGTTCTTACTTATTTGTCTCCAGGTAACTTTTAATTTATTTCATTATCTCATTTTTAGCATCTATTATTTAATAGCATGTTATTTAGTTTTTATGTGTTTGTTTCTCAGTTTTTCTCAATTTCTCATGTAATTCATTTCTAGTTTTATACTATTGTGGTCAAAGAAGTTTGGTATGTGTTCAATCTTCTTCAATTTTTAAAGGCTTATTTCTATCTTTGAGAATATTCCATGTGCACTTGAGAAGAATGTATATTCTTCTTCTGTGAGAAGAAGCATTCCATAAATGTCAATTAAATCCATCTGATCCAGTGTGTCACTTAGGGTCTCTGTTTCTTTGTTCATTTGTTTTGTCTGGAAGATCTACCCATTGATAAAATTTTGTATATTGCTTTTGAAAAATTGTTATCCTTTGATAACATGTTATACTATGACCATATTGTTATTGTTCTCTCCCTTAAACCCCACCAAAATTTTCTTTACATATTTAAGTGCTTTTGTGTTGGGTGCTTATATGTTAACAAGTGTTAAATCCTTTAGGGATCCTTTCGGGATCCCTAAAGGGATCAAACCCTTTAGTATTACATACTGACCTTCTTTGTCTCTTGTTACAGCTTTTGTTTTGAATTCTATTTTGTATTATGTAAGTATTACTCCTCCAGCTTTTTTTTTTTAATTTGCATGGAATATTATTTTTTCTGTTCCTTTGCTTTCATTCTATGTGTATCCTTTGTTCTCAGGTGAGTGTGTTCTATATATATAGTGGTTATGTTTTCTTATCCATTGAGATTCTCTGTGTCTTTTGATTGCAGCATTTAATTAATTTATATGTAAGGTTATTTTTTATGGTATTTATTTACAAACATTTTATTTTTATCTTTTTTTCTCCGTCCTTTTCTTAAGGCTATCCCTTTAACATTTCTTACAACAGTGTTTTTTTATCTGAAAAGTATTTTTCATTAGTTTTACATGATAAACGTGACCAGTGTAGCTAAGTTGGTTGGGCATCATCCAAAATGGTGAAAGGTCACTGGTTTGATTCCTAGTCAGGGCACATAACCTGAGTTGTGGGTTTGGTCCCTGGTTGGGGCATGTACAAGAGGCAACTGATCGATGTTTCTCTCTTACATTGATGTTTCTCTCCCTCTCTTTACCCATCCCTTTCCCCTCTCTAAAGATAAATGAATAAAATATGTAAATAATAAATACAGTCATACCTCAGTACTCCTCAGCCTCAAACTTGTCAAACCCTGTACTTGTCACATTTTGACAAGAAAAAAATGTTTCAGTACTCAGAACATTTGTTCAGGACACATTGCACTTGCTAGAATTTGCAAGAGTCATGATGCTGCCCTGTAAGAGAAAATCCTTCCATATTTGTTGCTCCTTGGTTTCTGCACTCATCACATGTTCTGGAATGAATTAACAAGTGCCCAAGTACCACTGTAAGTGATGGCCTTGCTATATACAGTAGTCTTGGTTGCAGGTTTTGTTTCTCATCACTTTAAATATTTCACGCCAATCTCATATGGCCTGAAGTATTTCTGTTGAGAAATCAGCTGACAGCCTTCTGGGGGCTCCCTTTTATGTAACTAACTGTCTCTCTTTTGCAGCTTTTAAGATTTTTTATTTGTCATTAAAATTTGTCATTTTAATTATGATGTGTCCTGGTATACACCTTTTCAGGTTCATCTTGTTTGCAACACTCTTTACTTCCTGAACTTCTAACTTGGTAAAATTTTTCTTTACCAGGTTAGGAAAGTTTCTGGACATTATTATATTTAACAGCTATTTTGACCCCTTGCTCACTCTCTTCCTCTTTTAGTACCACTATGATTCTGAGGATGTTACACTAGATGTTGTCTCAGAAGTTTCTTAGACTTTCCTCATTTTTTTAAATTGTCTTTTCATTTCAGTGCTGTGAATGGGTGCTTACTGTTTTCTTGTACTCTAAATCCCTGATTTGATTTCTGATATTGATTCCTTCTACTGTGTTTTTCATTTCAGATATTGTAGTTTTTGTTTCTGACTGGCTTTTACAATTTCTGTATTCTTTTTAAAGTTTACTGTCTCTTTGTTTGAATTATCACTGAGATCATTTGTTTTTTTCCCTAAGGTTTTTGAGCATACTTATAATCATTGTTTTAAACTCTGCATCTCAATTCTTAGTTGCTTCCATTTCATTTAATTATTTTTCTGAAGATTTCTGTTGTTATTTCATTTAGGGTATATTTCTTTCACTATTTTGTCTGCCTTTTTGTGTTTGTTTCTGTATATTATGCAGACCTGCTATGATGCCAAACCTTTTATAATGACTTTATTATGTGGGTTTCTTGCAGTGGCACAATCTTTCAGATCACCTAAGCTCAATGGTTCAGGAGTATTACTTCTGGATTATGTGCGCCCTCCTGTTGTACTTGAGTCTTTAATGCTTTTGTACATTTTATGCGTGAAGTTAACCCCTCAACCTGGCTGACTCTAAAGATAAACTTTGATCACTATGTATGGGTTGCTGTACAGGTTCTCTCCATCAAGACAGAGTTGTTCCCATCTGTATATGGTGGCTGTCAGGATCCCTCTTTGGGAGTGCTGTTTGTGTGGCTGGTTGTTTCAAGTATCATTTTGGCTTGAAGACCACCATTGGTTATGTTGGTTCTGGGTCCAACATCTACCAGGTCTGGGTGTGCTTAGTAGGAGCCATGGTGTGTACAAAGGTCAGCTTCCTCCAGTTCAGAGCTGGGGGCAGATCTATAACAGGTCTGAAGCTTCCCCAAGCCTGCCTCTATGTATGAGCTACTCTGCTTTTCTTTGAGTTAGACCAGTATTTCTCCAGAGCCTTCTGTAAAATTTTCTCTAACCATGATCCACAGACTTTTCTGTAGGGTGTGTGCTAACTAGGGTGATGTGACCAGATTCAGGAGGATGTGGCTAGTGGATCCACTACTTGGGGGCCTCACTGTTAGGTGCTCTATCAGGAGAAAATTGCACCTACTCCAGACCCATATTACATGATATCTGCCAGAATCTCTAATTTCACCTCCCCCAGGAGAAATACATGATGTGTTCAGATAGAGCGCACCCAGCCATTCTTTCTACAGAACTAAGCTCAGCAGGGCAGAGCTAGTAGAACTCAGCAGGATATATCAAGAATATTCATTGGGGATGAGCCTGGCCAAGATGGCAGTATTGGAGCAAGCATTTTTCCTCCTTCTGATCGACAGCCAGCCACATAATCCAGCAATTGTTGGAGTCAGGAGACTCTGAAAGAGATGCACTCCAAAACCTCCTACCCCCTCTCTGATCCTGCTGTGGTAATGACCTGCCACAAAGGCAGGTCAGATGGGTCTCCCAGTATGGCAATGGCATAGACTGAGTTTTCAGGGGGAGTAGGAGTGGTTTCCCCACAATGTAGCCACACAGTGCAGCACACACTGGTTTGACTCCCGGACAAAGCTTTTCAGTGATACATGCTCTGGAAGTCCCAGCTTTGCACAGTAGATTGATCTCCCTCAAGGACTAAACTCAGCAGGGCAGGGCCACAAGGAGTAGAAGGACAAACTAAGCGATTCAACAGGTATGTGGGGAGTGCCAGCTGTGTGCTCGAGGTGAGAAATTTGGCACCTTTTTTATAGTTACCCATTACAATTGCTGTCTGAGTCTTTACCAAGGGCCTCTTTAGAAAAAAGAAAAAAGCTCCCCAAAGTTCCCTGCTGGGTATAGGATTTGAGAACAGTAGTATGGTGTTGCCAGTATTTTGAAGACTGGGTAGTGCATTTATCAGGCTGGTGCTTGACCCCAGAATGATGGCATGTGGGTCTCTAGCAGACTCCTTTCTCTACCAGACAGACTGGATTCCCACTGATAGTCTGATCTTCACCACCAGACTCTATTCAGGCTTTTCTTCTCATGTCTGTCTTTCTAGGTTAAGGATTTCTGCATGGGATTGAGCCCCAGACTTCTTGGGGGAAGGACTTTTGCAACCAAGATATCCCTCTGGCTTCTTAGCTATCACATGTGTGTGACCAGCCTTTTCCAAGTCTCCATATTTCTTACCAGTCTCTATTTGGCTACTTTGGTAAATCATTGGTTATAATACTTCACTTCAGCTAGTCTTCCTTTGGTTATTTGGTTTGATTGCTCTGCAGTTTAGCTGTAAATCTGGTTTGGTGTCAGGAGGTGAGTGTAGCTTCCATGTACACAGCAAGCATCTTGGAATCTACTTATTAGTCTTTTTAAAAATATATTTTATTTATTTTTAGAGAGAGGGAAAGGGAAAGAGAAACAGAGGGAAAGAAATATCAATGTGTGGTGGCCTCTCGCATGCCCCCTACTGGAGACCTGGTCCACAACCTAGGCATGTGCCCCGACGGGGATTGAACTGGCGACACTTTGGTTTGCGACCCACGCTCAATACACTGAGCTACACCAGCAAAGGCTATTAGTCTTTATTGTATATCAGAAACTATAATGGGCCCTGGCTGGTGTAGTTCAGTGGATTGAGCGCAGGCCGTGAACTAAAGGGTCACTGGTTTGACTCTCAGTCAGTGTGCATGCCTGCGTTGCAGGCCAGGTCCCCAGTATGGGACATGTGAGAGGTAACCACACATTAATGTTTCTCTCCCTCTCTTTCTCCTTGTCTTCCCCTTTCTCTGAAAATGAATAAATAAAATCTTTTAAAAGAGAAACTATAATAGGTTAGGGTTATAGGGGTCAATGAAATATAAGCTCTGTCATTAAGAACTAATAATTATTCTATTATAAATGATAATGCTATGCAAAAGGCTCAGTACCAGAGAGTGAAAACTCATTATTTTGGTGTGTAGAGAAAGCAGGCTGGAAATTCTTGCAGCAGGTAAGAAGGATGTCAGAGGAAGTGGTATGTAGGCAGAATCAGGATGAATAGAACTGAATAGTCAGGCCTGGAAGGGAAATAAGGTGTAATTGGCAGAAAAGCCAGTATGTGCAAGGGCATAGGGGTATGAAATGCCACAAGTCTGGTGTGTGTTAGGTCTAATGAGTATATGACTTAATGTTTTCCATATAGCACATGAACTTTTCCATAGTTTTTATATCTTACTGGGAGCACTTAGCTCTGGGAGCACTGGGAGCATATATTTCATACTTTCCTTCTATTTTCTATGGGAAATACTTTTTAAAAGTAAGCTCTTTCCATATTTTTGCCTAAACTACATTCTTCTTGTGTGCTACAGCCTCTCTTAATAAGCTCCATGATAGTTTTCCTCCCTTCTTCATTCATACATCAAAGGACAGAAATCTATACATACCTACAATTTTCCAAAAGACAGAGTAGGTAAGTTGTCATTACCACACTATCCACTGTGAAACTTTAAGCTCTCCCCTTCAAGTCTTGCCTTGACACTTGGTTAGCAGGAAGTCTGAAATAATTACAAAATATGATATTCTAATTTTTAAATTTCTATCTTTCATGTATATTTCTGTTATCCTTTCCTTAAGGGAGAATTTAAAAAAGCATTCTTGTTTTTAATTTATAGAAGCTATAAATCAAATATTACAAATAAAACACAATGGATCTAAATTTAAGTGCTCTAAAATTGCACATGCAATTTTATTTGCATTCAAAGGATCTTATTGTACAGATATTTACTAGCATGCTTTAGAATGATTAAGTGGGCATTTTATAAGATCTCTTGAGTATTGTAATTTTAAATTCCCTTTCCATTCCACAAACTCAAGGGTGGAATAGAAAAAAGTTGCTAAGAAGGTTAGAGAGAAGTTTTATTTAGATATTCACATAACATGTAATTTCTTCTGAGAGTCAACAGCCTCATTTTGTCTCACTTCTGATCCAGCAAATTATTTTATGGTGCTTAGAGCCCTTCGCTTTTCATCTTTTTCCTCCAGAAACTGCTCCCACCACCTCAGCTGCCCCTACTCAATTCATGCAACATGGTTGTTTTGTATATCTTTGTGTAGCCTGTGGCTTCAAAAACTCATTTCTTTATTTGGTAAATATTTATGAAGGACCTCCTCATTGCTAACCTCTAGGCATACAAAACTGGGAATAAGGGAATAGTGAAGAGCCATCAAGGACAATGTACAAAGGACACATGGACAAAACCAAAGGAGATAGGTTCAAGGGTGGGAGGTGGGGATGGGTGGGGTGGCAGGGTATGGTGGGGTGAAAATGGAGACAACTGTACTTGAACAACAATAAAAAAATAAAAAATACACATAAAAAAAGAAAAGCATGCATTAACATAGGACTATTGCAAGCTGTGGTTGTGGACCTATACAGCACTTTGAGAGGACTAAGGATGGGAAGACTCAGACCGCCCCCCCTCCATCAAAAGACTTGAGATGAAATAGACCAAATCATGTGCATGCTTTAGCCATGATTCCTGCTCAATTCCTTATTATTTTTATGCTAATTTATCTTCAAGTGTGGAGGCATGTTATTCACATGTATATATTCAGCAAAATTCCCTGGAGTTTTTTATTAGACTAAACCAGGAGGAGACATACATTACTAATTTTGCTAACACATCAGATGAACTTGTTTTTGTAGAAGAAACAGAAAGCAAAGGGAAATTGCAGCCATATCAGGCATCTTCTCTTAGATGATTTACTCAGACCCTGCCCACAATTACCTCTTTCACAGGCATCTTGGAAGTTTGGATTTAACCCTGGCCCAGCATTAAAGGTTTTTGTGCAGATTAAATGAGATATGTATGTAAAACAATAAGCACAATTCTGAAAGAGACTAATTTTTTTTATTTTTATAAGTATTTGCAACATCAGAAGAAGGAACCACAGATAAGGAAAGGAGGAAAGATAGAATGACCCTTATGGTGTTGGATTGGAATAAAATGTCTGAGAAGCATGGTGGCAGAAGAGTTTTATTCTATGATCCTACCACAGAACATCAATCCTAACAATCACCCACAGATGAGAGGACATTTGTAGGAGTTTGGGAGTCTAGTGGAAAAGCTCCAGTACAACCCTGGTGAAAAAAAAAAATCAGAGAATAGATACAATGAAAAGGGTAAGAACAATTTCACTTGTATAAGTTTTGGGAATCTAATTACAGCACGGTCACTATAATTACTAATACTGTATTGTATACTTGAAATTCCTCAAGTGAATGGATCTTAAAAAGTCCACGTATACTAAAAAGATAATTTTGTAAGGTAATGTATGTGTTAAGTGACTTAATTATAGTAATCATTTCACAATGTATACACACATCAGATATGCTGTACAATTTAGATACAATTTTTTAAATAATTTTACCACAATAAAACTGGAAAAATATCAGTATGAACTAATGATTTTGGATAAATATAGACACATAGAAATACAGGTGTATGCATGCATATAAATACAAGGTCTATCCATAAAGTATCCAGCCATGTGCTATGAAAAATGGAGACATTTATTAAAGAAGATATAAAATTTAAAAAAAATTTTGTTCATTTTTAGGGAAAGAGTTTCAAAGTTCACTTTAAAGTGTTATTTGGGGGACTTGGGTCTGGAGGTATTGTTTCCTGATAAGAATTTTCTACCCCCCTCATTGTAGCTACCTTATCTTACGGGAGGTTTACATCCTTGTATCTTACGGGAGGTTTACGGGGGTATAGAAAACAAAATGCTAAATAACATTTTGTGATTGCCAGTTGTTGGTTCTAAATCATCTCTTCAAGTTTCATTTTCTATAAAAATCCAGTTGGAAAATACTTAGAAGGAAATAACTGATGGAAAGTTGAAATCCTCTGAGTTTATAAGAGCCATGTTCTTAAATTGGGAATGGGGTATCTATGAAGCCTTGATGTTACAGGGATGTGCTTATTTGTACATTTTCCAGGAGAGTGGATCCAAGGTTTTCATCAGATTCTGAACTGGATTTATCATCCCAGAAAGTTTATGAGCCACATTATAGGAAATACCACTGTCACTCTTTGTGATATGGAAACCTTCTTTGCCAGGCTTTGTACCATTAAAAATCTACCTTTACCTTTATTAAAGTAAAAACCCTAGTCTTTGCAATGCTATATAAAGCCAGGGGTGTCTTTAATGAAAGGCAACAGGTAGTAACTACCTAGGTAAGAGACCCAGACCTAGAAAGGAGGTGAATATTGACATGAATATAACCCAATGATCTACATACAGAAAGACATGAGAATCAGATGAAGGCCTCTCCAAAAGAACAATTTAATTCTTTTTCTATAGCGGAATAGAAATGTCAGCTTCTCAGAAATTAGAGTCAAGGAGTTTTTCAAGAGTCGATAAATAAAAAAGTATTTTCTATAAAACAATAAAGTATGGATGAATTTATAGATGAACTCTTTCAAATAATTGAGTATAGATAAACCTGATACAATTGAAACTTTTTAGAGGAAAAAAAGAAGAAAAACTTTCAAAATAATTTTTCTTAACCCCCATACCACTGAAACCAGAACTGGCAATATAGCAATAAATTAGAAAACAATAGACAGATCTTAATGAAGAATATGTATAAAAACCATTTACTTAAATATTGCCAAATAGATTTCAAAAGTATATTAAAATAATTTTACTACATTAGCCTTAGACTCAGGGTGTAATATTGCCTTATTATTCATAAAGCTATTATTAACAAAAACAGTCAATTAATAGAAAAACACATCATCGCTCCATAGATACAAAAAGTCATCTGATATTCTTTCTCTCACTAATTGCACTTTACTCACTGCTCACATTTGCACTTTACAGAACAATGTTAAATATACTATAATAGTGTTATATTGACTTTTTTCTTGTTCCCAACTTTAATGAAATCATTTCTAGTGCTTCACTGAAATAAAAGAAAAACTAAGAAAATTGATTCAAAGCTTAGTGGAAATACAAGATAAAAATAGAATTAAAAAAGACCTTGAGATTTAATCTATCAACAATGAGAATTTATAAAAAATAAAATACATAGAGGAAAGTAATCACCAATAAAACAAAAATTAAAACATTTATAATTAAACTAAAATATACTCTATGCTTGCTGGTGCCACTGTTTTCTTGTTGTTGTTATGCCATGCCCCCACACAGTTAGCAGGCACAGGCAAGTCCCAAATATGAGTCTTCATAAACTTGGCTAAGAACTTTCCTTGCATGCTCCACTCTGGAGATAACTGAAATCTCACAAAACCTAACTCATGTACCAGCCCAAATTTCTTTCAGTGGTTATTCCTTACAAGCAGCCAGGGTTGGCCCATGCTTCAGAGTTTTCTAAAACTTCTCAAAGGTCCACAAATGCTAAGCAGGCAGCAGTTGTCCTTGCCCAGACAGCTCCAAGCCCAGAGCTAGTGTCACCTGGCCTGGTTTCATTAAAATTGAGAACAAAGAAGTCAATATACCACTAATACTTATAATTTTTTTCTGAAAGTACAAGCAGCAGCATTAGCAAAGAAAGAAATGTCAGATGCCTTTTTATATGTATGGAGAAGGTGATATGTGTTACTACTAATAAAATGTTGTAATAATGATTTTCTAAATATTGAGGTAATATTATAATTTGGGTAAATCCTCATGTAGTAAAATTATTTTAATGTAATCTTGAAATTTATTTTCTTTTCTTGGTTCACAGCATAGCCTCTTCCAGGAGACCTAGGCAAAACAAAAGCAGCTACCAACAACAGATAACTTTGTAGCTTCTACAAAGTGTCCCAAGGCTGGCCACAGGAAGTGACTGACCTTGACTTATACAACATCCACTACCAAGAAGCCCAGAGTCAATAAAACTGGTGACCAGCTTTAAACCACCAAAGCCCCACTAAAACAAATCACATTCAATAGGCCAGACAGACCCTGCCCAATAGCTCATCTTACAGTTCATGGCCATTTCTCATAGACAGCCAGCTTCTTGGGTTAATCTGATCCACTGACATGCCCAAAGCACTCAGGGATCAACTACAACAAGAATGCACATATAACTCAGGCAAAAACACCCCTAGAGCTCCAGTCTTAGGTGATCAGGGAGACAGTACCCCTGAGTCCCACAGGTCACTTACTATAGAAAGCAAAATAGCCAAGAATGGGAAATGTAACAGATCTATCTAATACATAGAAAAATACAGGGAGGCAGCCAAATATGAAGACAAAGAAACATGTCCTAAATTAAAGAACAAGACAAAAGTCTGGAAAAAGAACTAAAAAAGTATGGAGACAAGTAATGACCAGATACAGAATTCAAAACAATGGTCGTGAGGATGCTCAATGAACTTAGGGGGAGAGTATATAATACTTTAACAAAGACATAGGAAACATAAAAGTAAACTAAAAAAAATATAGCCAGTCAGTAGTGAAGGATACAATAAATGAAACAAAGAATACATTAAATGGAATAAACAACAGATAAGATGAGCCAGAGGACAGAATCAGAAATAAGACAAGCTTGAGGACAATACAGAATCAGAACAGCGAAATAAGAAGAGAAAATGAGGATAATTTAAAGGAACCATAGGACAACATGAACCATAACAACATTCACATCATAGGGGTAAAAGGAGAAGAAGAAACAGAGCAAGGGATTGAAAACTGTATGGAGAAATAAAAACTAAAAAATTCTGTCACCTGGTGAAGAAAATAAATAAACAAATTCAGGAAGTACAGAGTCCTAAAAAGATAAAGCAAAACAGGCTGAAATGTAATAACTAAAATGTCAAAGGTTAAAGAAGAAATAATCTTAAAGGCAAGAAGAAAAGGAGTTATTTACCTACAAGATAACTCCCATTGTTACCTGGTTGTGAACTGAAACTTTTCAGGACAGAAGAAATTGGCATGGAATATTCAAAGTGATGGAGAATAAGGACCAGCAACCAAGAGTTCTCTACTTAGCAAGGCTATCATTTAGAATCAAAGGACAGATAATAATATTCCCAGAAAAGAAATAGATAAAAGTTCATCACCACTAAATCAGTACTAAAGTAATGTTAAAGGGACTTTTGTAAGAAGAAAAAGAAGTAAAAACAACTTAATTAAAATATGAATAATAAAATGACAGTAAGAACATTCTTATTGATAAATAATTTAAATGCAAATGGATTAAATGTTCCACTCAAAAGACACAAAGTAAATGAGTGGATAAGAAAACAAGGTCAGAAAAAGGTGCATGATGGCAGAAGAGTGAATGGAAGCCACACTAAACTTCTCCTAAGAACAATATGGAATTATAACTAAATTGTGGAGAAATCTCCTGTACAAACAGCTGAATAATAGTGAGAGATATGCCTTATAATCTCAGATAGATAGAAATTACTTTCAGCACAACCCGACTGGTAAGGAGTGCGGTGGAGACTTGAGAAGGCTGGCTAGGACCTCACCAGTGGCAGTGCTGGAGAGATAATTAAGCAACCAGTTGGATTCACCCAAGAAAATGTGGGCTGTAAACCCTAAGCTGGGATCCACAGCCTAGGGCACCAGAGCCCCAAAAGTACACAGATATCAATCAGCAGCAAAAAGTGGTAGGGTTGTTCTCTGCCAGAGGTGGATGGCTGGAGATGATAAGAGTCATTTAAACACACAATGCAAAAATTTTCATTTGAGCCACTTACCCTGGGCTCAGGAAAAAGCTTTGGCAGAGTGGGCTGGAGACACCTGAGAGACTTGGAACAGAAGCTCTGGGGGAAACAGACAGTAGCCACTGGGATCCCAGGTCTGAGTAGTCACCCATACAGCACCAGCCATCCTGCTTAGGTAAGCCACTCCCCTCTGAGCAACAGCAGCCTAAGAGGAAAAAATAGCCCTGACCCCAGGAGAGTCTCTGCCCTGGCTCTGTGGTGCTTAAGCCTGACTGCTGAGTGTACAATGAGTAGATTAACAACCGAAGGAGTCAGCCACAGTCACTAGACCCTGGTAAGGGTGGGAAGGAGTGGACTTAGATGCTTGAGGAGAGGCTAGGGACAGAGGCATTAGAGAGACAACTAGGAGAGTAGCCACCAGGATTTGGGGCTGAGTCATCACACATACAGCACCAGCCATCCTGCTTAGGCAAGCCACTGCCCTCTGAGCAGCAGCAGTCAGAGGGGAAACAATAGCCCCAATGCCAGGTTGAATTCTGCCCCATCATATTGGGCTTAGAGTGACTAGATTAACAAATGAAGGAGACAACCACAGACAGTAGATACCTGGCAGTCTCAGAGTAGGATGCATAAGGTCAGATGGGGTCAACATATGATATCACCAGAGGTGTGTCCAGAAAGGGAAAACAGTGGTAAATAATAGAAACTACTAAGATGAAATCCACTGTGGTCTTCTCCATGATTTGAGATATTTACTTTCCTGCATGGCTTTTTAACATTTATTTCTTGTTCATCAAGTTTGTGCATATTAAGTCACTGGGTTTTATACTATACTTTATTTCTCCCTTTACTTATAATAGTCTTAATCTCTTTAAACCCTTATTAATACTGGTTCATTTGGTATTGAGAGTGGGATTGCAGGGAAGTTATTTTTGCACATGTGAGTTTGTTTCCTGGGTTTTGTGGTTTTGTTCTGGCAGCACCTGCACAACAGCATACAACATATTGTGGGTGGAGTGACTCTCAGTCAATCAGCTGGAGTGAAGGACCCACCAAAGAATGACCCAACGACAATCAAAACCCAATTACTTGGAAGTAATTGTCTCTCTGGAGAGAGACAACATACATGGCATATATGGAATCCCAAAAGCGTCAAGTTCAGGAGATCAAGGAGACTGCAGTACTAATTCTCACAGGTCTCCTACTATAGAAGTTCACATCACATAGTCAGGGAGTCAAAATAGATCAATTTAAGAAGCAGAAACAAACAGGAAATTTCTTACAAATAATGGGAAGACAAAGAAGCAACTCCCAATTGAAAGGAAGGGAGGAATCCTCAGAAAAAGTGCTAACTCAATAAAACACAAATCAACTATCAGATTGACTTCAAAACACTGGCTACGAAAAAGCTGAATCAGCTCAGTGAGAGTTACCAAAAACTACAGGGAAACTATGAGGAAATCACTGGAAATTACATCAGCATGAAAAAGGATGTAGAAGCTTTCAACAAAAGCCAAGAGCAAATGAAGAATACTATTTCTGAATTGAAGAACATAGTAGAAGGAATAACAAATAGGGTAGATGAAACAGAGGATCAAGCCAGTGAGCTGTAGGAAAAGGCATAATAAACTACAAGAAGACTAAGAAAAGGAAAAAATGACCTAAAAAGAATGAAGAAGAGATAAGGGAACTGAAGGACAACATGAAATAAAATAATATATGTATATGATGGAAACAAGAAAGAGAAGAAGATGAACATGAGACAGAAAACCTCTTTGAAAAGTAATTATAGAAAACTTCCATAATTTCATGAGAGAAACAGCCACACAAGTCCAGGAAGCAGAGCGGTCCCAATAAAGAAGAATGCAAAGAGGCCTACTCTAAGACACATGGCAATTAAAATGGCAAAATACAAAGACAAATAGAGAATTTTAAAGACAGTCAGGGAGAAAGAAGAAGACACATAAAAGGAAGCCCCAATGAGACTAGCAGCTGACCTCTCAATGGAAACATTGCAAGATGAATGCAATGGCAAGAAATATTTGAAGTAGTGAAAAGCAAAGGCCTGTAACCAAGATTACCCTACCTTGAAAGGCTCCCAAATAAAATGGAAGGCAAAATTAAGATATTCCAGACCAAAGAAGGCTGAAAGAATATATCTCTACCAAATCAGCACTGCAAAATATGCTAAAGTAATTGCTTTAAGAACAGGAAGAAAAACAGAGAGAGAGCAACACAGGTAGGAAGAAAGTAAAATGGCAATGAATAAGTACCTATCAATAGTAACCTTAAATATAAATGGATTAAATGCTCCAATCAGAAGACATAGGGTAGCTGAAGGAAAAGAAAACACGACCTGCACATATGCTGCCTACAAGAAATGCACCTCAAAACAAAAGACCTACAGAAAGTGAAAGTGAAGGATTAGAAAATATATCACCAGGAAATGGAGAGGAAAATAAAAGCTGGAGTAGCAATACCTATATCCAACAAAATAGGCTTCAAACAAAAAAGCCATATAAAAAGACACAGACGGTCACTTCATAATACTCAAGGGAAGAATCCCTCAAAAAGATATAAACATAAACATATATGGACCCAACATAGGCACACTGAAATATATAAGGAAAATCTTGGAGAATTCAAGGAAGATATAGAGAGCCACATACTTATATTAGGGTATTCTAACACCCCACTTACAAAAATGGATAGATCTGCCAAACAAAATATCAACAAAGATATTGCAGCATTGAACAATGCCCTAGATTAAATGGGATTAACTGATATATATATAAAAACTTGTGGGAGGAACTCTACCCCACAAAGCTCTTCTGAGCCACTGCAGATGAGAAATAAATTGTCCTGGACACAATCTTGTTCCAGAGGTAAAGGGGCTGGTGATTTCCTCTTGTGGGGAATGCCTTGAGCCCTTCTCCCAAATGGTTTTTATTGGGAATGGTATGTGTAGGTGTATATAGCATATATGCATAGCTCATCAATCAATGTCAACAGACTATAGTCATACAAAAACAGGTATTAACTATAGATAACAATTGAAGGGATACAGAAATTTGTGATAGGTCATGGTCTGTCAGTCATGTTGATGCGAGAGGGTCTTTAAGATGTGTTTTGTGAGATAAGCTTACTCCTTATATCTTGAACTTAAACATCCAGTTTATATCAACAGAGCCATACAAAGCAAAGCAGAGCAAGCTTCAAAGACTACAATGTATTTATCAGGCCTGATTCCCACAGGAACCCTCAGTGTTAGAGTTGGGTCATGTCTGCTACCTTCTTTACCTGTTTTTCCAGGGAGACTTACTAGCCCCTTTCAAAGCCAGCTCTTGTGGGGCTGCAACCTCCAAAACCACAGAGAGTGGTCCCCAACAGAAACGTTTATCCCAAAGAAGCAAAATACATACACTTTTCAAATGCACGTGGAACATTTTCAAAGATAGACCACATGATAGGACACAAAAAAGCCTCCATAAATTCAAGAAAATCAAAATCTTATCAAGCATTTTCTCAGACCACAAGGGTTTGAAACCAGAAACCAACCTAAAAGAAAAAATTCAAAACCACTCAAATTCATGGAGATTTAATGCATTGCTTTTAAACAATAAAAGGGTTAATAATGAGATCAAGGGAGAAATAAAAAAGTTTCTGGAAACAAATGAAAATGAGCACACGACATTGCAAAATTTATGGGACACAGTGAAGGCAATCATGACAGAGAAGTTCATAGCAACATTGGCCTACCTAAAAAGGATAGAAACATTTCAAATAACAACCTAACCCTGCATCTACAAGAACTGGAGGAAAAACAACAAAGTCCCATAGGAAATAGAAAGAAGGTAATAACCAAGATCAGAGCAGAATGAAGTGTTAGAGACTAAAAGAACAATTCTAAGGATCAAGAAATCCATGAGGTGGTTCTTTGAAAAAATAAACAGAATCAAGAAGCCTTTAACCAAACTCATCAACAAAAGAAGAAGGATGACCGAAATAAATAAAATCAGAAATGAAAGAGGAGAGATTACAAATGATACCACAGAGATACAAGGTTTGTAAGAAATTACTATGAACAGCTACATGACACAAACTTTAAAACTTATGGGAAAATTTTCTAGTAAAATATTATCTTCCAGAACTCAATCAAGAAGAAGCAAAAATCCTGAGCGAGCCACTTACAGCTTGTGAAATTGAAGCAGTAATCAAAAAACTTTGAGCACACAAAAGCCCTGTAGAATATGGTTTCACAGGAGAATTTTACAAAATATCTAAGGACAGGCTAACTCCTATCATTCTCAGAAAGTCCAAGTTGTGGGAAGACTCCCAATCTCTTTTTATGAGGTTATCAGCATCTTAAGCCCAAAACCAAATAAAGACACAATAAAGACAGAAAAATACAGGCCAATAATGCTGATGAAGACAGATGCTAAAATCCTTAACAAAAGATTGGCAAACTGCATCCAACAATACATTAAAAAGATCATACACCATGACCAAGTAGGATTCATCCCAGGGATGCAAGGATGATACAATATTCACAAATCAATAAACATAATATATCATGTAAACAAAAGGAAAGTCAAAAATCACATGGTCATATCAACAGATGCAGAAAAAACATTCAATAAGGTACAACACCCATTTATGATAAAACACTTAGCAAAGTGGGAGTAGAGAGAGCATACCTCAACATAATAATGGTCATATAGAAGAAGCCCACAACCAACATCATACCCAACAGGAAAAAATAAAAACTTTTCCATAAGATTAGGAACAAGACAAGGGTGTTGGCTTACTTCTATTCAACATAGTATTGGAAGTTCTAGCTATAGCAATGAGACAATAAAGGGAAATAATAGGCATAAAAATAAGAAAGTAGGAAGTAAAACTGTGATTCTCTGCAGATGACATGATAGTGTAGACAGAAATCACTATAGACTCAAACAAAAAAGTATTAAACCTAATAAGAGAATTTGGCATAACAGCAGGATACAAAGTCATTCAGAAATTGAAGGCCTTTGTGTACACCAACAGTGAAATATCAGAAACAGAAACCAGGCAAAAATCACATTTTTCAATAGCAGCAAGAAAAATGAAGAATATACGAAACCAACAGGTACAAGAGCTGTACTCAGAAAACTAAACAACACTGAAGGAAATAATTAAGGAATACACAAGTAAATGAAAGCACATAATCTATTAATACATTGGAAGAATAAACACCATCAAGATGTCCATGCTACCCAAAGCAATTAATCAATTGCTATAAAAATCCCTACAAAATACTAAAGTCATAATTTACAGATATAGAACAAACATTTCAAAAGTTTATATGCAACTGTAAACAACCCTGAATAGCTACGGCAATTCTGAGAAAGAAGAACAAAGTAGGAGGGAATCACAATAACTATATTACAAGGTCACTGTAATAAAAACAGTTTGGTACTGGCATAAGAACAGATACATAATCAATGGAAAAGAACAGAGAGCTGAGAAATAAACTCAAGTCTCTGTGGTCAATTAATATTCAACAAAGGGAGTAGAAACATAAAGTGGAGCAGAAATAACCTCTTCAACAAATGATGTTGGGAGATCTGGACAGCTACATGCAAAAAAAAAATTAAATTTAACCACCCACTTACACCATACACAAAAATAAACTCAAGATGGGTACTTAATTATAAGTCATCATACCAAAAATCCTAGTGGGGAACCTAGGCAAGAAAATCTTAGATAGTCCATGGAGCAATATTTTTACCAGTATGTGCTCTTGAGGAAGGGACATAGAGTATAGAATAAATAAATGGAAGTTCATGAGAAAAAAAAAAACAAAACACTTCTCCATGGCTAAATAAAACAGCAGTAAAATCAAAAGGGGACCAACTGTATTGGAAAATATATTTGCCAATGATACCTTGAAAAAAATTTAATCTCTAAAATATATAAAGAACTCACACAACTCCACTCCAGAAAGACAAAGAACCCAATTAAAAATGTGGCAAAAGACCGGAACAGATACTTCTACAAGGAGGGCATACTGAGGGCCCAGAGACTATGAAATGATGCTCCACACCACTAACCATCAGAGAAGCAAATTAAAATCACAATGAGATACCACTTCACATTGGTCAGAATGGTTATCATAACAACAACAACAAAAGAATGGCCATCATAAACAAATAAGAAAACAAAAAATGCTGGCAAGGTTGTGCAGAAAAGCTAACCCTAGTACATTCTTGGTGGGAATGCAGACTGGTGCATCCACTGTGGACAACAGTATGGAATTTAATCAGAAAACTAAAAATGGAACTGTCTTATGACCTGACAATTCCTTTGCTGAAATTACATAGTAAGAATCCTTAAGCACTAATACAAAGCAACCTAAGCACCCAATGTTCATAGCAGCACAGTTTACAATAGCCAAGTGTTGGGAACAACCTAAGTGTCCATCCGTAAATGAGTGGGTCCAAAAACTATGGTACATTTATAGAATGGAATACTATGCAACAGAAAGAAAGAAGGAGCTCCTACCCTTCACAACAACATGAATGGATCTGGAAAGCATTATGCTAAGTGAAATAAGCTAGGTGGGGAAAGAGAAATGCCATACGATCTCACCATTAAGGGGAAGCAGATCAACAAAACAAATAAGCAATCAAAATATAAAGAACAAACTGACAGTAACCAGAGGGCAAAAGGGAGTATATAATAGAAGGGAAAAGCAGGAATGGTCATCAAGGAACATGTATAAAGGACACATAGACAAAATCAAAGAGGGGTAGGATCAAGGTTGTGAGGTTGGGATGGGTGGGCAGGGTGATGGGTTCAGGGAATATGAAGATAGTTTACTTGAACAACAATAAGATAAAAATAGAAGTGAATATAAAAATAATAAATCAATAAATCAATGCATAAAAAGAAAACAAGGTAGGTCAATACATATGCTGCCTACAAAAGAATCACATCAAAATAAAAGACCCATGTAGACTAAAAGTAAAGTGATTAAATTGATATTTCATATAAATGATAATTTTTCAAGCTGTGATGGGAGTACTTATGTGAGACAAAATATATTTTGAAATGAAGTCTATAATAGGAGTTAAATTAAGAATTTACATATGATAAAGGGATCAATCCAACAAGAGGATATAATCTTTGTAAACATTTCTGTACAAAACATAGGAGCAAGTAAAGAAAGCAAGTATAAAGTGAGAGATCAAGAGGAACACAGTCAATTTAACACCCCATTGATATTAATGAAAAGATTATAGAGACAAAAAGCAATGAGGAAATAATTGTCTTAAATGACACATTAAGACAGATGGAGGTAATTATTCTTTTTAGAGCATTTTACCCTAAAGCAACAAAATATACATTCTTTTCAAGAACACATGGGATGTTGTTTTTTTCAGGATAGACCATGTGTTAAGACAAAAACTAGTCTCAACAAATTTAAAGAGATAGAACTGATATCAAACATCTTCTATGTCACAATGGCATACAAGTAGACATAATAAAAATAAACTAAAATATATAAAAACACGTGGAGGCCAAATAACACGCTACTAAATAATAATTAAATAATTAGTAACTAATAAATAGATTATCTTGTTTGTTTTGTTAATTAAGTTCCACTAAAGGTGAGATCATATAGTACTTGTCTTTCACTGCCTGGCTTATTTCACTTAGTGTAATGCTTTCCAGATCCATCCATGGTATTGTGAAGGACGGGAGCTCTTTCTTTCTGCTGTGTAGTATTACATTGTGTAAATGTACCATAGTTTTTTTATCCATCCATTTATTGAAATTAAGAACAAACATATACTAACCAGAGGGGAGACTGGAGGAGATAATGGGGGATAAAGGATGAAAGGTTTTCAGAAACAACTATAAAGGACACATGGACAAAACCAAGGTAGGGGGGTGGAATCAGGGGAGGGAGGGGGATGGCTGGGGTCCGGGGGAGAGGTAGGGGGAAAGGCAGAAAACTGTACTTGAACAACAGTAAAATAAATAAGATAAATAAATAGGTTCTCTATGAGCTTGAGGAAAAAAAATCAAAAGATACCTTGAGTCAAATGAAAATGAAAGCACAATAAGCCAAAATCAATGGTTCTTCAGCTAAATAGGTTCTAAGAGGGAAATTCATAGCTATTCATTACTACATTGGGAAACAATAAAAATCTTAAATAATCTAACACTACACTTCTGGGAGCTAGAAAAAGAATAAACAAAACTTGGGGGAAGGGTCATTGTAGAACATGTATAAAAGACCCATGGACAAACCAAAGGTGGGTAGGATTGAGGGTGGAGGTGGTGGTCTTCGGGGTTGGGGAGAGTGGTGATAGGAAATGGAGACAACTATATTTGAACAACAATACAAATTTAAAAAGAATAAACAAAGCTCAAAATGATTAGAAGGAATTGAATAGTAAACATCAGAGCATAAATGAGTGAAATGGAGTCTAGAAAAACCAATAAAAGTCATTGCAAACAAGAGCTGATTTTTTGAAAAGATAAACTAAATTGATAAACCTTAACCACATTCTTTATAAAAAAAAAACAAAGAGAGAGTGAGAGGATCCCAATTAACAAAATCAGAAAGAGGAGAAGTGATAACTGACACCAGTGAAATACAGTAAAAGGAAATACTCTGAACAATTTTATGCCTAAAATTGGACAACTTGTAAATAATGGATAATTTTTAGAAACAGTCTTTCAAAACTGTATAAAAAATAAACAGAAAACAGGAAAACACACAAAAAACTATAACAAAATTAAATCAGTTCTATAAAAATCCCAAGAAAAAAAGTGATGAACTGGATGGATTCAAAATGAAATTCACCGATCATTCAACAAGTTTTAATCCCTATTTTTCCAAATTATTCCCCCTCCTAAAAAAAATAAAGAGGGCTGAAGGCTCATGAGCTCATGTTATGAGGCTACCAGTGTCCTGATTCCAGAACCAGACAAAGACACTAAAAAATAAAATAAAGGAACCCTTAACTGAATATTAGCAAACTAAATTCAGCAATCCATGAAAAGATCATTTACCATGATCAAATGGGGTTTATGCCTGGAATTCAAGGTTGGCTCAATATTCACAAATTATTTAACATAATACATCACTTAAGCATATAAATCATAATAACCTTAAGTCACAAATAGATGAAGAAAAAAGCAGTTGACAAAATCCAGCATCCATTTATAATAAAAAAAACCTCTCAGTAAAATGACAATAGAAAGAACATACCTCAACATCATAAAGCCCATCTGTGATAAACACACAGCTAACATCATACTCAATGGGAAAAAACTAAAAGCATTTTTCTTAAGATCAGGAACAAAACAACAATGTCCAGTTTTGCTACTTTTATTCAACATAGCATTGGAAGTCCTAGCCACAGCAATCAGACAAGAAAAAGAAAGAAAATTAATTCAAATGGGAAAGAAAGAAGTAAAAAAAATCATTATTTGCAGATGACATGATACTGTACAGAGAGAATCCTAAAGATTTCATCAAAAACTCATAGAACTGACAAATAATTTCAATAAAGTAACAGCATAAAATGTAAATATTCTTAAATTGGTAAAGTTTTTCACCAACAACAATCAGAAAGTGAAATTAAGAAGACAGCCCCACCCTGGCTGATATGGTTAGAGAATTTTGTTCCGGCCTGTGAACCAACAGGTTACCAGTTTTATTCCTGGTCAGGGCACATGCCTGGATTGTGGGCCAGGTCAGTTACCCAGTGCACGGGTGCGTGAGAGGCAACCACACATTGATGTTTCTCTTCATCTCCTTCTCCCTCCCTCCTCCTCTGTCTAAAATAAATAAATAAGATCTTAAAAAAGAAGACAGTCCCACTTACAATTTTTTTAAAATAATACATAAGACTTTTTTTAAACAAGGAAGTAGAATATGAGTGCTGAAACATTTATAAGACACTGAGGAAAATAATTGAAGAATGTATAAATAAATTGAAGCATATACTGTCATGATGGATAGCATTAAGAAATAATATTATGAAAATGTCTATACAGCCCAAAATAATCTATAGATTTGTGTGGGGGCTCTACCGATAAAGCTCCCCTGCCATTGCAGATGAAAATAAATCTACCAACACATGATCTGCTTGGGGAGCATAGATGACTAGTCCCTCAGAGAAGAAAGGTCCTGGACATTTCCTTTCCTGTGTTTTTACTGAGTTGAGCTCACACAGAGATACATAGTATGCACATATAGCTCATCAACCAATATCCAAAAAGTTAGAGCTATGAAAAACACATAATTTACAGCTAATAGTTGGAGAAACACAGGGATTGTCTCTGGTCAGAGTTGACTTTAGCTCGTGTCTGTTTCATAGTAATAGGGTAGAGCAAGCCTCAAAAGAAACAATGTATATTCTTTCTCTGGCAAGATTTGCCACCAGGAGCTGTCTGTTCCAGTACAAGTTTGCAGCTGCCTCTAGCATAGTTTCCAGGTTGAATCAGGCAGGAACAGCAAAGCAGTCAAGAGACTAGGAGACTTTTACAGAAAGACTCACTCAGGCTATGACAAAGCCAAGGGGTGAGGATCTTTCTGCCCCTTCTCTAGAGCCCTGAGTCCTTCCCTAATGGCCTATCATGACTGTGCCTGTGTTTGGTAGCCCCTCCCTTCAGGGAACTTACCCATTATTGGCTAACCAGCCATCCACCCAGGCCAAGCAGGGGGAAGTGAGGGAGAAAGAGGATGCACTTCTGCTAGGAGGAAACATTCTGTCTCCTTAGTGGCTAATGCCCCCAAGGCCTTTTCACTCAGCTCTAGCTGTTGGACCTTTTTGTCCATTAATGAGGCTACATTATGCCTAAAACCAGGCAGGATGGCTCCCAACATTGATTCAATGCAATTTCTATAAAAATACCAATGGTATTTTTAAAGAAATATAAGAAATTTTTCAAAAATTTATTTAGAACCACAAAAGACCCCAAATAGCCAAAGCAATCTTGAGAAATGAAGGACTATACTATGAAGCTATAGTAATCATAACAAAATAATATTGGCATAAAAACACATGAAGATCAATGGAACAGAATAAAAGGCCCAGAAACTAACCCACTCTTATATGGTCAATTAATCTGTGACCAAGCAGGCACAGATATACAAAGGGGTAAATGCAGTCTCTTTAGTAATGGTGTTCTGAAAACTAGGCAAATACATGGAAAAAGAAAACTAGGTTACTTTATTTTAACATATATAAGAATAAACATAAAATGCATTTAAGACTAAAATGTAAGACCCCAAATCTTAGTACTCCAAGAAGAAACTACAGGCCGTAAAATTTCTGCTGTAACTCTTAGTGATATTTTTGGATATGTCTACTCAGGCAAAATAAATAAATAAATAAAAATAAAAATAAATAAATAAATGGAACTGGATCAAACTAAAAAGTTTTTGTACAGCAAAGAAAACCATCAACAAAATGAAAAGACTACCTAACTGAGTGGCAGACATGTGCACCAGTCACACTTCTCATAGGCATTAATATTCAACATTATAAAGAACTGAAACAACTTAACACCAAAAACACAGACAATCCAACTAAGATTGGCAAAAGACCTGAATAAACAGTTCTTTAAAGAGGATATGCAGATGGCCAATAGACATATAATAAGATGCTCAATGTCACTAATAATGACAGAAATAAAAAATAAAACTACAATTAGATATCACCTCACACCTGTCAGAATAACTATTGACAACACATTTACAAACAAGTGTGGGCAAGATTGTGGGAACAAAGGGAACTCTAGTACATTGTTGGTGGGATATAGATGTGGCCACTAGGAAAAACAATATGAATGTTCCTCAACAAATTAAATATAGAACTATAATATATCAGCAATTTTGCTTCTGTGTATTAATCCAAAGAAATCCAAACACTAATTCAAAAAGATACATACATTGCTATGTTTATTGCAGCATTATTTACAATACCCTTGATATGGAAGCAACCTAAGGGTCCATTGATAAATGATTGTATAAAGACATGGTGCTAAATATGTGCAGTGAAATATTACTCAGCCACAAAAATAATATAATCTTATCATTTGTGACTGCATTGACAGACCTGAATATATTATTCTAAGTGAAGTAAATCAAGAAAATAAGGATAGATACCATATGATTTCTATTAATACTTAGTATGTGAAATCTAAAAAAAAACAAGTAAACAAAATAGAAATAGCTCATAAATACAGAAAACAAACTGAAGCTGCCAAATGGAAGACAGTTTGGGGGACTGGGTGAAATAGGTGAAGGAACTAGAATGGAGAAATTGGAGGTGTTTGATAAATATAGCAGAGTAGATAAATGCTGTGCTTACCTCCTCCTACAACCACATCAAAATTACAACTAAATTACAGAATCACCATTGAGAACTCTCTGAAGTCTAGCTGAGCAGAAGTGCTATGACTAAATATATACAAGTAGCCTGGTGGACACTAGTAAGAGAAACAGAGACGTGGAATGGGTTGGTTCCAGACCCACATGTGGTATCTGAGTCTGCATCAGTTTGACAAATACTGTTCATCTTGCCCTGGTGATCCCACCCCACCCAAATTTTAGACCCACCAACACTTCTTTCACATTCATTTCAATGCAAATGGCCTACCTTGGATCAAGCTGTGGACTTTCTTAAAATATATTAAAGGTACACAGACCCCGAACAAACAGCATTTGAACTTGTAATGCTCTGTACCTCTTGCTTAAAAGCCCCAAGTTAAACACTAGTCCTGCAGTCCTCAGTTTGCAGCTTAGCTTCTCCCAGGCACTTCTAAGTGAAGCAAAAGAGGAAACCATCTGCAGATCACTTTGTAGCTTATACGAGGTGACCCTGGGCATGGCACAGGCAGTGCTCAACTGCGGCCTACAACTCTGAAGAGGATCTAGATGTGGAAGAGGATCTAGATCCAAAACCTTTAGGGGCCTGCTTCAGAACACTACCCAACAACCTCCACAAACAATACACCCAAAGGGTGAACTCAGCAGGCAAAAGAGATCTGCTAAAGCAAACACTGCTCCTAGGGTGAGCCCCTGCAAAATAGTTCCTCTACTGTGTTCATGACCAGTCCTCACAACCAATCTGCTGGAGGGCCAATACATTCCACTAATGTGCCAACAGCGATCAAGACTCAACTACAACAGGAGTACAAACAAAACACACACAGGACACGCCAGGAACATCTGGTTCAGGTGACCAGCGAGACTGTGCCACTGGGACCCATTGGATTCCTACTACATGGGGCCACTCTACCAAGATTGGGAGACATCTCTACCCAATACTTAAAAACAAACACAAGGAGGCAGCCAAAATGAGGAGACAATTAAACATATCCTGAATGAAAGAACAGAAGTCCAGAGAAACAACTAAAGGAAATGGAGATAAACAATATAGCAGATGCAAAGTTCAAAATACTGGTTACAAGAATACTAAATTATCTCAGTGAGAATTTCAACATCTCACTGAGATGAGAAATATAAAAATGAAAAGGGAAACATAAAAAAAGAACCACTCAAATAAAGAGCACAATAACTGAAATCAAGACTACATTAGGGGAAATCAATAGCATAGTAGATGAAGCAGAAATTGAAAAACTGATTTGGAAAACAAGGTAGTGAAAAACATGCAATTGGAACAGCAAAATATAAAAACAAGGATAGTTTAAGGAACCTATAGGACAATATCAAGTTTACCAACATTCACATTATAGGGTTATCAGAAGGATAAGACAGAGAGAGCAAGGGACTGAAAACCCATCTGAAGAAATAAGGACTGAGAACTTATTTAACCTGGCAAAGGAAATAGATGCACAACTTCAGAAAGTGCACAGCTCCACCAAGATGCCCACAAAAAGAGGCCCACACCAAGATGCATCATAATTAAAATGCTAAAATACAAAGACTAAAAGTGAATTATTGAATTTTTTTATTATTATTGTTCAAGTAGAGTTGTTTTCATTTTCGTCCCACCATGGCCCCCTGCCCCACCCATCCCCACCTCTTACCCTTGAGTCTACCCCTTTTGTCTTTGTCCGTGTGTCCTTTACACATATTCCTTGATGGAACTTCCCCTATTTTCTTCCATTAACCCTCTCCCCCATCCTCTGGTTACTGTCAGTTTGTTCTTTATTTCAATGTTTCTTGCTGTATTTTTTTTTTTTTGCTTGCTTGTTTTGTTGATTAGGTTCCACTTGTAGGTGAGATCATATATTTGTCTTTAACCACTTGGATTATTTCACTTAGCATAATGCTCTCTAGAGATACTACTTCACACAGGTCAGAATGGCCATCATAAACAAATAAACAAACAAGTGTTGGAGAGGATGTGGACAAAAGGGAACCCTAGTACACTGTTGGTGGGAATGCAGACTGGTGGAGACCTGTGGAAAACAGTATGGAATTTCCTCAGAAATCTAAAAATGGACTTTCCTTTTGACTCAGCTATACTTCATTGCTGAGTCAAAAGGCAGTGAGTCCTAGTGCACTACTGGGATTATACCCTAAAAGTGGTATAATCAGTTAGCTACCTACAAGGGAGCTCAGTTAGCTGAGAAAATCAGTTAGAAAATCAGTTAGCTACCCACAAGGGAGCTCTCACAGACTGTCAGCTGTTTTCTCAATAGAAATTTTGCAGGCCTGAAGGTATTGACACAAAACATTCAAATTGATTGAAAAGCAAGGGCATATCACCAAGATTATCTAGCAAAGCTATCATTAAGAATCTTAGTGTAACCATAAAAAGATGCATACCCAGTTTTAGGCTACCTGTCACCCCAAAAAACAAACCTGTGGGACAGGCACTGAGGAAAGGAAATTTGGTTTATTTGAGTTGTCAGCAATCAGTGAAGGAGGAGACTTTTATAAGAATGGAGAGGGAAAACAAAACGAAGAGATCAAAGGGAGGGAAATATAAAAAGCTGCTTATTCTGAGAATGAGCAAGACATAGAGAAGGGAGGAGTTTGAGGGAGATTGAATCTGCCACTTTTGCGCTTCCTTTAATCATTTTGGGCCTATCTCTCTTCAAGTGGAAATTGGTACATTTGCTGTAGACACTTGTGGATCCTACAGCTGGCATCAAACAAACTTCCCCCAAAACAAACTTTTTTAAGATTTAAGAAAAAAGACTAGATAAGAAATGAAAACATAGGTTTTATTTACATAAAAGATGCTTGGTCAGCAGTCTTGGAAAAAGGCAGAATACACACCCTTTATCACTTTGAGATGTTAAGTTATGGTTATAATCCCCCATATTAATTTTGGCTCAATTTCTATGGTGCTTTTTAAGGAGTGGATTCTTTCACTTCATTATGAAATAAGAGCTCTTGATTAGAAGTAAAATTTGTTAGCATCAAAGACATTTCTAGAGGCTCAAACACTATCTTATCATATTTGTTAATACAGCAGGCAATTACTCTGAATATATATTAAAAAGATAATAAAGAGTGTAGTTAATTCAAGTTTTGGAGTACCCTCTAAAGTAGACCTAATCCCATCTAGTAACAGGAAAACAAAGAAGAAAACCAATCTGTAATCCTTTTATCCATCCCTTCAAATACAGAAGCATAGTGGTCTAAATTTTGTTGAAAACACATAGCTTGTTGAATAATCTTCAAGAGGAAATAATTCTCCTCAAAGTCCCTCTGAACAAGTTAAAAGCATCTGGAGTTGGAGGGCATGTCCCTGTAGGACGTGCTGGTGAAGCTGCTGTGTTTCAGGAAAAAAAGAGATTACTTGAGAGTATAATTTACTATAATTTACAAATCAAGTCTCTTCCCAGCAGAGGGATAAAACATTTAGGCATGTAGGGGAAATTTGTGTGACAATTTAAAATCTCCTAATTGACACAGTTGGTTGGAGAAAAGTTTTGTTGCATCTGTCCAGTAACTCCCACTACCTAGATGAGTTCCTGACTTCTTTTAGCCTTTTTTGTACTTAAAACAGAGTAAGAAGTTTTAGTGTCTACTAAAAATTCAGTTAGTTTGCTCCCTACTGTCAATTGTACCTAGGGCAACTGTGGGAAAATAATGATAAGCTGGGGGGTGGGGATTTCCAGAGGGGTCATAGGGCCTTCTCACTCATTATGGGAGTTACCAGTTTACTATTTGTCTGTTTGTATTTTTGTTTGTTTGTTTTCCCATGCCCATTGTAGACACCCAAGACTTTCCACCTTAGTGACTTTCTGTACCTGGTCTATCATCCTTGCTCCAACCTTGTCTAATTGCCTATTATATTTCTTTCTCAAGAATCTTAGCTCTGAATCCTTTCAACAAAAATGAGTGCAGAATCTCTTCTGTAACTGCTCATGTTGAAAATGGCCATTGTTTTCCTATAGATCCAAGAGATAAGGGGTGATGAGCCTGGAAAAAGAAGGAAGTGGTAATGGTATCTAGAGGCAGTATTCCCAGAGTATGAGTAGGGGTTGTAACCAGGTTGGGACAAACTGTTACAAATAATATTGGGGCAAAAGCTAAAAAGTCCAGAACCCAGTTCTGTTCACAAATGAAAAATAAAACTTTGAAGACAATGAACAACAGTATAATATCTAACTGTGTATTACAGAGTTTGTTGAGACACAGTTTCTTTCTTCCCCTAAAGTCACCCTCATTTTTACTAAAGAGTTAAATTAAGACCATTCACTTACTGCATTAAGTGCAGTTTTTTTTTAATATATTTTATTGATTATGCCATTACAGTTCTCCCATTTCCCACTCTTCATTCTTCTCCACCCTGCACACCCCCTCCCACTCGCACTCCCCACCTTTAGTTCATGTCCATGTGTCATAAGTTCTTTAGCTTCTACATTTCCCATACTACTCTTGCCCTCTCCCTGTCTATTTTCTCCCCACTGTCTATACTACTTATTCTCTGTACCTCCTCTCCCCACCTCTTCCCACATCCTTGTTGCTAACCTTCCAGGTAATCTCCATTTCTGTGGCTCCACTCCTGTTTTAGGTGTCCACTTAGTCTGCTATTGTTTTAGGTGTGGTTTTTAATAATTGTGAGTTTGCTGTTTTTTCACTGTTCATATTTTTAATCTTCTTTTTCTTAGATAAGTCCCTTTAACATTTCATATAATATAATTGGTGATGATGAACTCCTTGAACTTGACCTTATCTGAGAAGCACTTTATCTGCTCTTCCATTCTAAATGAAAGCTTTGATGGATAGAGCAATCTTGGATGTAGGTCCTTGCCTTTCATAACCTGGAATACTTCTTTCCAGTCTCTTCTTGCCCATCTTACAGGCAAGACCATTCACTTACTGCATTACTTTGAAGAAATCAGCTGACAGTCTGATGGGCACTCCTTTGTAGGTAACTGTCTCTTTAATTCTTGCTGCTTCTAGGATTCTCTCCTTCATTTTTGTCTTGGGTAATGTAATTATGATGTGCCTTGGTGTGTTCCTCCTTGGGTCCAAATTCTTTGGGACTCTCTGAGCTTCCTGGACCTCCTGGAAGTCTATTTCGTTTGCCAAATTGGGGAAGTTCTCCTTTATTATTTGTTCAAATAAGTTTTCCACTTGTTGCTCTTCCTGTTCTCCTTCTGGTACCCTTATAATGTGGATGTTGGAACATTTAAAGATGTCCTGGAGGCTCCTCAGCCTCTCCTCATTTTTTTAAATTCTTATTTCTTCATTCTTTCCTGTTTGGTTGTTTTTTTCTTCCTTCTGGTCCACTCCATTGATTTGGGTCCCAGTTTTCTTTCCATCACTATTGGTTCCCTGTGCATTTTTCTTCATTTCACTTATCGACACCTTCATTTGTTCATCTAATTTGCGACCAAAATCAACCAGTTCTGTGAACATCCTGATCACCAGTGTTTTGAACTGTGCATTTGATAGGTTGGCTATCTCTTGGTCACTTAAAAGTATTGGCTCTGGGGCTTTGAGCTGTTCTTCTGTTTGAGTCATTTTTGATCAGGTGGTTCCTGTTTTGCATGGGTGGTAGAGCCTTAGGTGTTTACCAGGACAGGGCAACCCAGTTTCTGGGTTGTGATGCTGTCTGTGGGGGTGGAGTCAGAGAGGGGACAATCATGCCTGTTCCTCGCTTTCTGGCATTTGCGTCCCCTCTGCTGCCTCCCACAAGCAAAACTGGGCCCCCCTGGTGCTGGTTCCCAGGTGGGTGGGTCTATGCATACTCGAGGACCCTGTTGGTTTCCCTAACAACCTCTTCTGTGAGGCTGGGACCTTTTCAATCAGTGTTTTTAGGCTTTATTTCCTGTCACTGGGGCCCTGGGTTGAGCAGTCTGTCTCACTGCCAGTTCATGCCTAGCTTATCTGCATGCAAATGTGTGACCACCAAAGTCCAACTACCCTGCCCATTTCCTCCCCACATCTGGAGTCTGCAAGGCCAGGCGCGGCCTGCACTCCCAGGTCTGCCAGCCACTGTCTTTTCCTGATGCGTTCCCTCTCTGCTTACCCCTGACTCCACCGCTCTTACCGGTCTGGTCGAATGGTTGTCAGACTTCCATAGTTCAATTTTCTGTCTGGTTTGGTTGTTTTATTGTTTATAAATATTTGTTGTCCTTAATTTTGGCTGTGCAAGGAGGCATGGTGTTTCCACCTACACCTTCATCTTGGCTAGAAGTCCAATGCAGTTTCAAGTTAGCCTGATAATTCGCCTCAACACTGCAAGCATATCAATACTGCAAGAATATCAATGGATTATATAGTTTTTTTTATATCTGCCTTACTGAAAGTTTATAAGAAATTTTTGATTGAGCTTTAATTAGTCTCTCAGTGAAAATAAGGCAAGCCACGCAGTTGCCATTATGCTTTGCCTGCAACCTGTACATTCCGGTGATTTCCTCAAGTTTTTGAGGTCCCTAAAATATCTTGAAATTCTTCCTTTGCCATCTTCCAGGAAAGCAACATTCTCTTGTTACCTGGTAGACTACTATGAACCATATAAATAAGCAAGGTGACAGACAATTTCTTCAAGGGGTTTTTATCTGCTTCAGAGGTAATTTTCATTTCTTAAAGTTCTCTGGGGACATCCAAGAGTTTAGGCATGCTTCTCTGAGACATGACATGCTAATCAAAGTGTTGATTAATAAAATCAGAACCATGTCCTGTTGTAAAAAGAACAAATCCTTATTGAATTTATGTATATATATTGTCATGAAAATAATATTTACTCATTAATCATCTTTAAATTCTGGAAGGATCAGGTAGGGAGAATAATAAATGCCTCAATATTGCTCTGAGGGAGCATAGTAAGTTTCTTAGGTTGAGAATTAAAAAATAAATAAAAATCAGTAATATATTTAGCAAAATTTTATAAATATTATAATTATGTTCAGTTCATCTAGAATTATAATTAATTTTTGTTTAGCATGATTACTTGACAGTATAACTGCATGAAATAAATGCAGTTATTTCATAGACTTTAGTAACTTTTATCCAGTTCAAGTGTATGATCTGAATATTTCTCAGAAATGTATCATTTTGAATGTCACAGTCCTTTCCATAGGTCTTTTTGAAGATTAATATATTTGCAAAAATAGAAGAATAAAACAATGCTGGTTTCGAAATGACAAAAAAACCCTTCAAGATGATGTGCTAATAGATTTGATGATAATGCAATTGACAAAGGAAGTTGTTTTCCTGTAGCAACATTAGGGGATTGACTGTTGGAGAGAGGGAAGGAGGAGGAGAAAAACAGGGAAAAATGTGGACAACTGTAACTGAACAAGTAAAATAATAATAACAATAGTAATACTTTAAAAAGATGATAATTAAAATTACAAATAAAATATGTTGAAACTTTTAGATTCTTGGATGTTTTTATATAATTTCTATGATATTCACTTTAATAATAAAAATATGTGCATACAATAAAACATGTTTAATGTTTCTCTATTTGACAAAACATCCCATATACTTTAAGTATATTAAATAGACCTAAAACAATATTAAATTATTTATTTACACAAAGTGATGATAAAAGCTATCAAAAATGTCTATGGTATAAAATATCATATAAAATATCATTTTTACTTTCATTGTACCATTGATTTGATGGTATGAATCTTATTTTTAATTTAGTTTTCAAAATATTTTTGAAATAAAATTTCTTGATTTATTAAAAAAGAAAAAAGCTATTAAATTCAAATACAGGCTAGCAAAACTTTAGTGTTTCATTTTGTTTTTGTTTTTTTTTAAGTATGTTTTATTGATTATGCTATTACGCTTGTCCCATTTTTTCTCCCCTTTTTAAAAAATATTATTTATTTATTTTTAGAGAGGAGAAAGGAGGGAGAGTGGGAGAAAAACATCAACATATGGGTGCCTCTCTCATGCCCCCAACCGGGTACCTGATCCCCATCTCAGGCATGTGACCCTATCTGGAATCAAACCAGCACCCCCCTGGTTCACAGACTAAGGCTCAGTCCAGTGAGCCACACCAGCCAGGGCTTTTTCTCCCCTTTTCTGCCTTCATGCTGCACCCCAGTCCCACCAGCATTCCCCTTATTAGTTCATGTCCACGGGTCATACATATAAGTTCTTTGGATACTTCATTTCCTATATTTTCTTAACTGCCTGCTGTCCATTTTGTACTGCCCAAAATAGACAATGAGAAGCACAATTGTTTCTTTTTTCAATTTTATTTTAATTGTTGTTCAAGTACAGTTTTCTGCCTTTTACCCCCAACCCAGCCCACACCCGAGCTCTCCCCACCTTTCTACCATTTCTACCACTCCATTGTTTTCATTCATATATCCTTTATACTTGTTCTTCCAAACTTTTCCCCTTTTCACCTGAGATTCCTTCCCCTCTCCCCTCTGATCAGTGTCAGCCTGTTCTCAATTTCAGAGTCTTTGATTATATTTTGCTTGTTTGTTTTTTTGGTGATTAGATTCCTGTTAAAGGTGAGATCATACAGTATTTGTCATTCACTGCCTGGCTAATTTCACTTAGCATAATGCTTTCCAGTTCCAATCATGCTGTTGCATAGGGTAGAAGCTCCTTCTTTCTTTCTGCTGCATAGAATTCCATTCTGTAAGTGTATCATAGTTTTTTGATCCATTCATTTACTGATGGGCACCTAGGTTGCTTCCAACACTTGGCTGTTGTAAATTGTGCTGCTATGAACGTTGGGGTGCATAGGTTATTTTGGAATGGTGTTTCAGGGTTATTGGAATATAATCCTAGCAGTGGAATTGCTGGGTCAAAAGGCAGTTCCATTTTTAGTTTTCTTAGAATATTCCATACTGTTTTCTATAGTGGTTGTATCAGGCTACAATCCCACAAACAGTACACTAGGATTCCCTTTTCTCCATACCCTCTCCAACACTTGTTTATTGCTTTGTTTAGAGTGAAGTCGTGTAAGTTCTTTGTATATTTTGAAGATTAAACCCTTGTTTGAAGTATAATTGGCAAATATGTTTTCCTATATGGTTGGTTCTCTTTGAAAAAAAAAACTATTATTTTTTAGCAGTGCAAAAGCTTTTTATATTGATGAGGTCCCATTTGTTTATTCTTTCCTTTAAGTCCCATTCTCTAGGGGACATATCAGTGAAAACATTGGTGTGTGAAATATCAGAGATTTTCCTACCCATGTTCTCCTCTATGACTTTTATGGTATCATGACTTATATTTAAATTTTATATCCACCTTGAATTTATTTCTGTGTATGGTGTAAGTTGGTGCTTGATTTTATTTTTTTTTTTTTGCACATAGCTGTTCACTTCTCCCAACACCATTTGTTGAAGGGGCAATTTTTACTCCATTTTGTGTTGCTGCCCCCTTTGTCGAATATTAATTGACCATAAAGACTTGGGTTTATTTCTGGGCTCTCTGTTCTGTTCCACTGGTCCATGTGTCTGTTTTTATACCAGTACCAGGCTGTTTGGATTACAGTGGTCTTGTAACACAGTTTGGTATCAGGTATTGTGATCCTTCCTACTTTGTTCTTCTTTCTCAAAATTGCAGCAGCTATTCGGAATTGTTTATGGTCCTGTATAATTTTTGAAGTTTTTGTTCTATGTCTGTGAAATATGCCATTGGTACTTTAATAAATATTGCATTGAATCTGTAAATTGTTTTGGGTAGTATGGACATTTTGATTATATTAATTCTTTCAATCCATGAACACTGTATATGTTTCCATTTGTTTGTGTCTTCCTTGATTTCTTTCTTTAGTGTTGTGTAGTTTTCTGCATACAGGTCTTTTACCTCTTTGGTTAGGTTGATTCCTAAGTATTTTATTTTTCTTGTTTCTATATCAAATGGGATTTTTTTTCTTGAGTTCTGCTTGTAATATTTGATTGTTGGTATAAAAAATACCTTTAATTTCTTGATATTGACTTGATATCCTGCTGTTTTGCCAAATTCACTTATTAGGTCAAATAAAGTTTTGGTGGAGTCTATAGGATTTTCTTTGTACACTATCATGTCAACAGTAAACAATGACAGTTTTGTTCCCTCCTTTCCAAATTGGATGCCTTTTATTTCCTTTTATTGTCTGATTGCTTTGGCTAGGACTTCCAATACTATGTTGAATAGAAGTGGTGAGAGTGGACAACTGTGTCTTGTTCCTGATCTTAGTGGAAAAGTTTTTAATTTTTGCCCATTGAGTATGATGTTGGCTGTAGGTCTCTCATATGTGGCCTTTACTATTTGGAGGAATGTTCCCTTTATTCCCACTTTGTTAAGTGTTTTTATCATAAATGGGTGCTATACCTTATCAAATGCTTTTTTTGCATCTATTGATATGATCATGTGACTTTTGTCTCTGCTTTTGTTTATGTGGTGTATTACATTTACTAGTTTGCGAAAGTTGAACCATCCTTGTATCCCTGGGATGAATCTCACTTGATCATTGTGTATGGTCTTTTTTTTTTTTTTTATTGTTTTTCAGTACAGTTTTATGT
>PVKM010000775.1:65355-94394 GCA_004027735.1 Carollia perspicillata | reverse complement strand
CTAACCCAGTGGTCTGTGGTCACTCTTTATTTATCTAGATGTTACAAAGCTGTCCTTCCCTTGAAGATTATCCCCCAAAAGGTGTGTGTGGGTAATATTGAAAACTATAACCCAAATATCATCTTACCTACTTACCATCTTGCCCTACTTCTGTCTCGTGTCTCTTCCTACCACCTCTTTGGGCCAAAGAAGCAAACTTATGCCTTTTATTTCCTCCACAGCTTATCTTTGTGCATTAAGGATAAACATTCATAGCTTACTACCACTTCTTTGATAGTCTTCCTCAAAACCTATCAAGTTAGTCTAATCATGAGAAAAACATATCAGAAAATCAAATGGAGGGATGTTCTACAAAATATTTACCCAATTCTCTTCAAAACTATCAACATGATGAAAGATAAGGAAAGACCAAGAATCGTCAGAGCTTGGAGGAGACTAACGCAGTACAGTCAATGTGGTTTCATGGACTGGGCCCTGGAAAAGAAAGAAAACAGCAGAGAAACTGGGGAAATACCGATAAAGTCTGAGTATTGTACCAATGTTAGTTTCTTAACGTCAGCCATTGTATCAAGGTTATGTAAAATGTTAACATTATGCAAAGCTTGGTAAAGGGTATATAAAAGCTCACCAAACTGTAGTGCAGATCTTCTCTAAATATACAATTATTTCAAAATAAAACTAATAAGGGAAAACAATTCATGGCTTACGTAATAGGTGAAATAAATATTTTTCCTGTTCTACAGAGAAAACTGATGATCTCTATCCACCTGCTTCACAGTATGATAACAGGAGAAAGATAGGGATGGTAGAAAATTGTTTTCTCCTTAACAAAGCATGACTTCTGAGTCTTTTAGCTTTTGCAGAATAAAAACTATTATTTTGGATGTTGTAGGCTGAACACTAACTCTCCCTTTACAGTCTTGCTTTTAGAAAATGAATTCCTCTGCCCTGAGAGTGAATGTCTTCAGATATGAAGGAGGTCATATACATAGAGAGTAAATTAATATCAATTTAAAATGTTACCTTTATTTCATGTCTATCTGAAAATGGACCATTCAGAGAGCTACATCTCATTCTAAATGCAAGAATCGCCAGCAAGTAGAATCCCTGAATAAGAAAGGTTAAACGTACTCTAGGGCAATGCTTTTTAACCTGTAATTTGTCTTCGTATCTCTTGGGGAACTCGTAAAAATGCAGATTTTGTAGATAGACCTGGAGATTTTGTGCTAAGTGAAGTAGGCCAGTCAGAGAAAGACAAATGCCATATGATCTTACTTATATGTGGAATCTAATGAATAAAATAAACTGGTAAACAAAACAGAAACAAAGGCATGGGTACATGGAGCAGACTGACAGCAGTCAGAGGGGAGGAGGGCTGGGGACTAGATGAAAGAAGGCGGAGGGTTTAAGCAAAACAAATATACATGTGTGTGTATATATATATATACAGCTATAGATATTTATAGTTATTTATATATGTATAAATAACAGTCTGTCCGGATAAAGTCCAACCATTGTTAATGTAATGAGAATGGTTTATACAATGTAACCTGGCAGCCAAGGAGAGTGGACTGGAATGTGCATGTGTGAACAATGATGACTTCACTGTATTAGTCAATGAGGGTGGTAGACACCGTTAAGTGAGCATGTGTAGTGTGTGGCCACCGCATTAAAAATGACTGAGCAAATAGAGCAACAAATCTGCATTAAATTTTGCATTAAGCTTGAACATCTCCCCCCAACTGCCCAAGAAACTATTCAGACGATTCAGAAGGCTGCAGCAATGGGCAACTGGTGGTTGGTAGCTTCATTACAACAATGCACCCTCTCACACATCACATCTCATGCAGAATTATTTTTTGTGAAACATCAAATCAGCCAGGTGACTCAGTTCTCCTATAGTTCAGATTTGGTGCTCGGCAACTTCTGGCTTTTCCCAAAACTAAAATCACTTTTGAAAGGGAAGAGATTTCAGACTGTCAATGAGATTCAAGAAAGTATGAGAGGGCAGCTGATGGTGATTGGGAGAACTGTGTGAGGTTTCAAGATGTTTGCTTTGAAGGGAACCGAAGCACCATTGTCCTACGTATAATGTTTCTTGTGTCTTCTTCAAATGTCTCTGTTTCATATGGCACGGCTTGGATACTTTCTGGACAGACCTTGTATATATAACACATCAACACAGTCACCTGTGGTGATAGCCAGAGGGAAAGGTGGGTACGGATAGGTGGAGGTGGGCAAAGGGGTAGCAGACTGAAAGAGACTTTGCTTGGGGCGATAGGCCATGTGCAGATGATGTTTTATTGAGTTGTACACTTGAAACCTGCATGGTTTTGTGAACCAGTGTCACCCCAATAAATTCAATAAAAATAAAATACAGAGTCAGATTCTGTAGGTGGGGACCCATATTCTGATTTTTTAACGAGTTCCCAGATGATGTCTGGCTGCAGGTCTCTGAGCAGAGGACCGTTCCACAGGCATTTCTTCTTCCCTTGGCACAGGAAGCACAAGGGAAGTGTTTACTGGCCAGAGGCTTAAACATGCACAAGCAGTTCACAGTAACTCTGTAAGACCAGAAATGAGATAAGTGAGTTTAAAAAAATCACACATTAATCAAAATACGACATTACTGTACACATTGAGATGGAGTAAAAGATGGGCTATCCAGTCCCTGGATCTAAGTGAAAATGTTTCTGAAATTTAATTTAAAGCCCCAAACAAGAGTCATTGTATCCAGTCACACCCTTTCACTAGACAGAAAAAATTCAACATTTTTTTATTAAGGAGGAACTAAAGCTCTCAAAATTACTGAGTTGTACAATGCTAAATTACATGAATGTCTTCCCTACTTCAAAAGTTTCTAATGATTATGGTTTCTGAAAAACAATATATCACTTTTTCAATGCATACTGTTAACCTACAAAAGAAGCTCTTCTGATATTTTCAACTAGAAAACTAGGTAATTTACTTGTATCATAGAGACAACTCATGCCAGTTGAAAAGCATTCATTTTTAGAATTTGGAACATTACAATAAGGATAAAGCGTTATGCATGTATATGTGCATGCTTTTGCCCCCACATTATTAGGAGCTTCCACGGTGCGACACATAATCAGAGCCACCCTCTCAGAACTTGCACTAGGAGGCATCTTTCCAGGAGACTTGTTCAGTGGTCCCGTAAGTACTCAGGCAATCTCATATATGACATACAAATGTTGTGATATTCTTGACCAAAGTAGACTGGACCTTGCTGATCACTTGTCCATTCTTTTACCCACTGTTTCTTTGTTAAAGGTGCAATGTTGTTTGTCTTGCTGATATATATTGATTTGCAAAAAACATAAGTAACATCGCAAATAGCGAAATGCAATCCAGTGTGATCCCTGCATCCTGGTGGGCACAGTCCTACTTAGTGATAGCATTTTCTCGCACTATTGCCACTGCCAAACAAAGTGCTTACATGAATTTTGGCTTTTTAAATATCTATTTGGAGATCAATAGAGTGTTTCTTTCTTCCTAGATGCCAACTTCATTGCTTTATACTTTAAGAATACAGTAGTAGTGTAAGAATCTTCAAGAATACAGTATTCGCTTAAAGGACTATTCAATTTAAAGCAGCCTTGTAAAGGTGTAGTCACCCCTGATTGATGTTAGGTGAGTAGAAAGAAAAAATGTGTTGATTTTATCCTCTGCCTTTCAAATCTTTGATGGGGAAAGGGGACTTATTTCTAAAAGTGTTCAATTGTTTGAAAGTAATCTTAGCCTACACTGCTCTTCTGATTTTTATCTACAGAAATGAAAAAACAAGTATGTAGCAGCTACCTCTCTAAGTAGTTGTGTTCATTTTTGCCTTGAAGTGAATATATTAATAATTAGAAATTATTGAATTTTCATTGAATGTTTTGCATGAAGTAAATCTGATCTGTGTACTGACAACAAAGACTTATGTCTCAGACACGAGAGAACAACTCAGGAAACCAAACTTGAAGTTCAAACAGAGCTGTTATGTAATGCATTTTCTTGGTCCTATTCGTTGTTTTTAACTTTAATTATATTATTTAACTTGTATTGTTGTCATTTAAGATACAAATATACTTGTCTTAATTTTTTTCTGCAGAGGTGAGTGTACAAATAAGTACACTCGAATGTACTAGGAAACTTCTTACTTTACATGTGGCAACGAACTCTCAACTGTTTGTGCACACGCAAGTTTTGGCTGAGCCTGATTTTTTTTAAAAGAACTGGTAAATCTGAAATAAAAGTGCAAAATATAATCTTTCATGCAAATATATTAATGATACCAAAGAAATCAAGAGAATGTACTTAAAAGAATAATTGTTCTTGACAAGATATTTGTTAAATAGGACACTTATTTTTTTTTAGCTGTAGCTATGTTCTCTTGGACGTATTCATTTTCAAATGACCTTGTACTTTGCAACTCACACTAAATAATGTGTGTTATTTTGCATATTTTATATGAGGAAGCACAATATTTAAAAACTGATCAAAGTTGCAGGATAAAGGAGACTCCCATTTAAAAAAAACAGGAAGTGTAGATTTATTTCATTATCTCTAGAGGTGAGCATGGTTCCGTTAAAAACGTAAAATGATTGTTTGAAAGTTGTTTTGACTACCAGTGATTCATAGTAAATTGGTACAACATTTGGGCAACCACTTTTAAAACACAGAAATAAAAACCCTAAACTGCGTATAGCAATTCATATAGCGATATTTGCTTTCAGAAATTTATGCTAAGAAAATTTATGTTCACAATTAAGTATAAGAATATTCATTGTGCCATGGCATTTATTGGGGGAAAATTGGAAACACCTTAATGTCCAAAAATAGACACATAATTCAATAAATTATAATACATTTAGTCTATAAAATTCCACTTACTGTCTCAAAGAAATAATGTAGAAAGTAATGATATGAGAAATATGAAACATTAAATGACAAAAGTAAGTTAGAACACAATTTGTCTGAAATGATTACACAAACACAAACATCACACACACACACACACACACACACACACACACACGAGGTCTGTCCAAAAAGTATCCAGCTATGCCATATGAAAAATAGAGGCATTTATTGAGGAAGATACAAGAAACATTGCACATAAGACAATGGTGCCTCAGTCCCCTTCAAAGCAGGTATCTTGGGACCTCACACAATTCTCCCAATCACCATCAGCTGCCCTGTTGCATTTTCCTGAATCTCACTGATGGTCTGGTATCTCTTGCCTTTCAAGGGTGATTTTAGTTTGGGGAAGGGCCAGAAGTTGCAGAGCACCAAATCTGGGCTATAGGGTGGCTGAGTCACCTGGGTGATTTGATGTTTTGCCAAAAAGACTCTGAATAAAATGTGATGCATGAGAGGGTACATTGTTGTGATGAAGCTGCCAATCACCAGTTGTCCGTAGCTGTGGCCTTCTGAATTATTCCGGTTGTTTCTGGGGAAGAATGTCTAAGCTTAACACAAAATGTGATGCAGATTCGTTGCTCTACTTGCTCAGTCATTTTTAATGCAATGGCCACACAGTACACATGCTCACTCAATGATGTCTACCACCCCACTTACTAGTACATTGAAGTCATCATTGTTCACACATGCACATTCCAGTCCACCCTCCTTGGCTGCCAAGTTATATCATGTTGCACAGACCATTCTCGTTATATTAACAATGGCTGGACTTTTTCCATGCACACCTTGTACATACGGTATGATATACAATAAAATGTTGATATGTCAATTATATCTCAATAAAGCTGAAAAAACATGTTAACTGTTTCTGGCTACTGGGATTATGGGATTATTTTCTTTCTGTTTGTCAATATTTTCTTCATTAAAAATTCAGTGAATTCTAGCAATACTCTCCCCTTTATCCTTTGAAAATCTTTGGCTTTATGTGTTAATAATTCTGTAAAAGGCAGTTGATTTTAAAAATAGAAATAGGTCAGATAGTTGTTCTAAAACAAAGCTAGAAAGTGTCATATAAAATATCATTGCAATTTACTTATTAATAGATGAGCCATAAGTATCCTGATGAATTATTTCCTGGTGAGAAATAAATATTGCCCTGGCTCAGGGTTACATTTTCTTGGAATACCATCAAAGTCAGAAGCAATTTGCACAGCTATCCCAACTTTGTATCTTAAGAAGTAGTTTTTAACATTCCTGCTTAGATAAGATAGCTCCTGGAATCTTCCCAGTACTCAACTATTTCTTTGATGACTCACTCTAGTAGTTGATTTGTTGATATGAATGTTAAACTGACATACATTTATTAAATGTCTATTAGGTATTTCGATATTGCTAACTACTGAGCATACCAGGGTATGAGGTCTGACCCTTGACTTAAAGGAGTTACAGTGTTGTTGGGGAATGAATAATGTGAAAGAAATAGAACAAAAAATTCAAAGAATATAATTCAAATCCTAAATGAACTGACGGGATAAAAACCACACAGGGTATTTATAAAAAGCAAATGATAAATGTAGGCTGAGAGTTTGGGAAAAGATTCAAGGAAAAGATGTGACTTGCCCTGACTTGAGAAAACGGGGTGGGATTTGGGCCTGTTGCAGGTGGGGGAAAACGTTTCAGTCGGAGGGATGAAGGTCTGAAATTTGTAGGACTGAATTTGTTAGTTGTAGCTGTGTTCACTTAGGGAGTTTGCTGGACCAGGATGAGAAGGATACCTGGCTGAAAGATCCCTGTGTTTCTGAAGAGGGACTGTTGAGGGAAGGTGGTAAGGAACAGATAGGATGCTTTATAGGAGACCCTAAATTTAAAGCTAAAGGTTATCTGGAGAAGTGATTGATTCAAAGGCTAGGGCAAAGATAATCGATGAGCCTGAAGGACCTTAGTTCCAAAAAATAAGGAAACAAGGATGGGGCATGTTGAAAAGACACAGGAGCCAACCTGAAAGAGCTCTCAGTGGACAAAACTGGAAATACCTTAGCAACAGAATAAAATATTGGATTATGAAACAGTAAAATAAATACTTAGCAGTACAGACATAAATAAATGATTCAAAACATAAATGGTGAAGAAGGGACAACTTTTTCTTACAGAAGAATTGCAATTAATCAATGTAAAGGGAAATAAGGAAATAGCAAATCATCTTTAGAGCATTAATAAAAATTGCTGTAGGTGGAATCCACCAATGAATGCTAAAGTTAGTGGACGATAATTTAAAGAGAAAAAGTGTTATTTGCATAGCCACCAGGTATCAATTCCAAAATATTTATTATTTACACAGGGAAAATAGTTAACTTTTAAACATAGTAGATATGGCCTTAACTAAGTGATCAAGCTTACTGTCACCCAGTATAAGACATGTACCCCAATATGCACTGAGGTGGGCACCTCACTTCTGTAGTGTCATTCCCATTAATACATAACCTCAATCTGATCATGAGAAGCCACAAAATAAATATCGTGGGACATTTTACAAAATATCTGACCAGTCCTCATTGACAATGTCAAGGTCAGGGAAAACAATGATAAACTGAAGAACTTCCACCGATTGGAGGAGACTGAAACGACATTAAAAACTAAATACCGTGTGGTATCCTGCACTGGACTTTGGAACAGAGAAAGTACATTAGAAGAAAACTGATGAAGTCCGCGTGCGGTTTGTAATTGAAGTACCACACTCAACTCATTTCTCTTGGATTATGCTTTGCTGCGTGGAAATAGCTTCTTTCTTTCCTTCATCGTCCAAATTATCTTACTGTCTCCTTGATTCAGTTTGGTCTGACTTTTCAATACAGAAATCTCAGTGATTCTCTCTCTTCCTTAAACTTTTACTTCACTGGGACTGAACCACCCAAGTAAGAACTGAATTATGCTCTACACCATGGGTTGGGAAACTATGACAGCTAAATACATCCTGCCCCCTGCCTGTTTGTGTATGGTCTGCTCGCTAACAATGGCTGGAAAAAGTCAAAAGACGGATATTTCACAGCATGGAAAAATTATGTAATGCAAATTTTAGTGTCCTCTTCAGTGTACCAATAAATTTGTATTGGGACACAGCCATGCCCTTTCATTTATGTATTGTCTGTAACTGCTTTCATGATACAAAGACAGAGTTGAGTAGTTGTAACAAAGGACATGGAGCCCACAATGAATGAACTGAATTGTTAACTTTCCGACCTTTGAAACAGATGATGTTTGCCAGTCTCTGTTCTAAACTATTTCCTAATTCTGTCATACATACGAATCTTGCCTCTGAAATTTGCCTGAAAACTACCTAAGTCGGGAGTATTGTCCTGTATTCTGCTGTCTCCCCAACAGGTGATTCTATCCAGGATAGTGATGGATTTTCTTTAGCAAATGTTGGCAGGTCATGGGTAGAGTTTTAAGAAATGAGTCTGACATCATAGTGCAGAACAGATTAGAAAGAAAGAGGAATGAGAGCAGTTAAGAGTTAGGCTTGAAGGCAGATGCTGTCATATTTGGGGGCTGTGCTAGTATGTGACCTGGTTAAGAGCAGTATGACAGAATAGGGTGGTAGAAGCAGGAACCTGGAATAAGATCCTGCCAGTTAGGTGGCGTAGGCCAGGAGGGAGGAAGAGGGAGGAGGGTCAGTCTGGCACGCAGAACAGTTTCCAGAGGGTATAGCCTTATGCAACCCAGAAAGCATTGGGCAACAGAAGCCCGAGAGCACTGAGGAGTAAAGGGCAAGGAGACAAAAACTCAAGGCACGTACAGGACCTCAGGGCAAGCAGGTACGGCACAGTTACCAGGGAAGTCAGCTGGCTCGACTGCATTCTGCCTGAGGTTAGGACACAGAGACATTAGCCAAGCTGGGGCTCCTGGAAAGAAAGCTGAGAATCAAACATTCAAACTGTCAAGTTTGAACGGGTCTTGTGGGAACGGAGGGTGTCAGGATCAAGCTTTTAGTCGAATTAGGGGTAGCAATATTTAAATGTCAAGTTCTAATATATTAAGTTAGATCTTAAGTTATTTCTACCTAAAATCAGACTTGGTTCTAGAAACTAGGATGGGGATAACCACATAACACATACTGTAGCTCCCCAAACATGCAGGGTCCACCTTCATGCCTGAATTGCTGCACACACGCTGCATAGGAACTGCTGAGAATGTGGCAAAACTATTCTAGGCCAGGCAGGTCCTCTGACACAGGGAATACCATCAATGGCAACGAAAGGGAAGAGTTGACTGTGAGAGATATTTGAAACGAATAATTGCTTTGTTACATTCTTCCCAGAAATCAAGAAGAGCCTTGATAAAAATGACAATAGATGACAAAATGGAGGTTTTACAGTGCAGCAGACACCATCAGGGCTCTGCCCACATCCCCTTGGTGCTCACCTCTACGTGCAGAAGGCTTCTTTCTGTGAACACCTGCGCCTCTCTGCAAGAAGCTTTGTTCTGGTGGTAAGCAAGCGCAGTGGTGAGCACAGCTGTCAACAGCCCCAGGAGCAGCCGTTAACCAATGACGGCCCATGAGGTGGGTAAAGGCCTCAGCTTCTTTGTCTCTCGGGTAGAACAACTCTGAGGCATATTTAACGTCTGTGCTGTCCAATACTGCAGCCACTAGCTACGGGTGGTGGCCACTGAGCATAGGCAAGGTAGCTAGTGTGGCTGAGGAATGGAATTATCAATTTGATTTTATTTTCACTGACTTAAAAATGATACTCTTCAGTTATTGGAAAACCTTCCATCATATTAGGAAAAACTGGACTATACAAATCCACTTTTCCAACTGTAAATTTTACATAATCTAAATGCACATTTAATGATGACAGTTGAGTTCCCAAATTGAATTGTGCTATAAGTATTAAAAAAAAAAACACCCGATTTTGAAGACTTCGCCAAAAAATGTAAATATTTCTTAAGAAATTTTTACATATTGAAGTGTAACATTTTGGATATAGTGGATTGAAAAAATTATTGAAATTAACATTACCTATTTCGTTTTACCTTCTTTAATGTGGCTACTAGAAAAATTAGAGCAACTGGTTTGCCTTTCATTGCGTTTTCTATTGGACAGTGCTGGGCTACACAGTCTCCCTGGGTTCTGCAGAGGGATTGAACTCCTGTTGCCGCAGTGGTCACCGGCTTGCTAACACGCAATTGATTGGCTTCCTCTTTTGTCTCATTTTCTTGTTTCTGTACTGAGTTCCCTGGGATTACCTCCCAGGTTGCACTGGAATTCTTGTCTCATGATCTATTTCTAGAGAACCCAAACCACGACAAATAGCATTAAGAACAGGAAAAAAAAACTTAGGCATTAAATTTATAGATTAAAAAATGAGGTTCAGAGAGGTTAGATGACTTAGCCAAGACCACTCATTTCTTAAACTGTGAATTCAGAATTCAATTTCAGGTCCCATTTCCATTCATTTTGGACCATTCAAATGAATGGTACAAATCCATTCACTTTCTTACTGCATTCTGTTACCTTTCTGAGATCATTGGCGATTTTTGAGAAAATGATCTCAAAGAGCAATGGAGCATGTAGCACTCATGGGATGAAATTACAATAAACGATTTATGTTTGTTTCCCACATGCCCTTTCAACCTACTCAGGCGGTGGCCTCCCCTCGCTCCTGGCTGAAAACCTGGAGAGGCTCATTGACCCTTCTGGTTTGTCTCGTATATCCAGACGTCCTCTGGTCACTTTTAGCCGCAATCTCCTATCAGAAATCAGAGTATGCAGTTCTGATGTGGATCCAACTTGATTTAAAGTTACTTTCTTTCCTCGCTCCTCTTCCTCCAGCTTGGTAATTGCAGTGCGGGACCCACCTGGGGCTGGAGAAGAGGGGCAGAAGGAGAAAGAGAGGCAGAAGACCCCCTGAACAGGTACGGTTTTAAGATGCAGATACTCTCTGTGCCAGGCAGACACTTATTTACAGCTGACACTTTCTCTCACAGCCTCTTTGTTAGGTTCTTTAGAGTTTCCTCTGCTGGGCCTCTCTGACTGAAACTCTCTTGATGTGGTCCTGTCTCTTTTGGCAGCCACACCCCCTGCAGCCTCTGGTTCTTTGCCAGTCCGCTTCCCTGGCTCCCTGCAGACTCTCTGGGGTCCTCTTCAGCAGAATTTTTATTCCAGTTTGACTCACCTCTTCTGGGATTCATGCACCTTTTACCTGTTGTCAGAAAGAAGTGCAATTACCTCCCAGAACACCAATGCCCCCTCCCATTGTACTGCCCAGGCTCCTGTAGCTTCTCATATTGGAGCTAAGTAAAGGTCCTCTGCATGGAACATGTGTCAAGTAGCAGCCTGAGGGGTCTCACTGAAGCTCCTCCCCTTCATTAGGTTTGGGGAAGGGGGTAGCTGTGGGGTCTCCCCATCTCCTGTGTGACCTGGACTCAAGAACAATTCTCTTGCACGTTATCCCCTTCACGAATTCCTCTTTCATCTCCCAAATGTGAACCCTTTACAACCTTGAGGCGTGTGAGGTGTTCCAAGAAATGTGTAACCAGGTTTCAGCACCCCTCTTCTGTAAATTTTCCCATGGTCTAACAACTCCTTTGCCAAAGGACATCATTACTCTAATGTGGTAACTCAGCTGAAACTACCAACTTAATGTTTTGATAGAGCTGACATATTACAAAAAAGCCTGGCTGAGAGTAAATGCAACAGACACAGTTAATATGGACCTTTTATAATCAGAGCTTGGCAATAAAAGAAAGGAATAGGTCAGTGGCTAAGTAAGTAGTAGATAAATCCAAAGGTTAGTTTTAAGGTTTGTAATTATTTTGTAAATAAGATACGCTGGCCTTCACATGCTTGAAAAGATCCTGGGTGAAACTACAGAGAAAAATAGCGTTTTACTGTGGTATCTCCTTTTTTTTCTCTTTTGACTTCATCTGTATGCGTTTTAGTGAAGTAAATAAGTATTGGATGTCTTCAGAGCTGTGTGATTTCCTTTGATAACTGTTAAGACACCAATTGTTTTTGATCTTCTTTGATCTCCCTCTACTACTCTTTTTTTAGCATTGTAGCATTTTGGCAATTTTTATATGAGAATGAACAATAAAAGTTACTGTCATTATAATTAATTTGAATATGGCTTTGTCTACACAATAAAATCATTTGCAACTATCACCTTCATCTTTTCCTCAGTCGATTATTATTTTATTTGCATGTATACAGCAACGGTAGCAACGGCAAGCACGTGTCTTCTTTCCTTTCCACAAGAAATCATTTTGAAATTTTGGACCATGTCACAGTCTTGAAGTTGAGCGTTGAAGCATTTCAAGCAGCATTCCTGTTTGAAAACTTACCACTGTCTTTTACAGGAATACCAGAACGTTTAGTAACCAAAGTTCAAGCATACCAAACGCTGAAATTCTTGTTTGAAAATAAAACCACACAATGCCTAAGGAGCAGTACGTAGTAGGTCTTTCCAAGTATTGTTTAGAAAACAAGATAGCTGGGCTTTGTTGGATGGCTAACTCATCAAGATTTCCCACTAGTAACTGTGCCCAGCGATTTCAGTGGGGGCACATTCAACGTCGACGCCACATCAATACAGCAGAAGCCATGACTGTTTCTGCAGTTTGAGCTTTCAGCCAGTATTGGTTTTGCTTTACAATGAACAATGAGGAAAAGGAAAGAGAAAGATGTAATGTTAATAGGCTTCCTTTTGTGATCTCTCAGGGAGAGGTCTTTTCAAATAAGGGGCTTGAACTTGACCTTCTTTCATGGCACAAAGGTCCAGTGCACAGTCTTTTAAGTTATATTTAAATTTTAATTTTACTCATTGGAGGCAGTTAGAATCAGACCCTCGAAACCTAATTCTCAATCTTTTCATGTAACTGATCGGTAAAGAAGGGAAGCTTAGGGAAAAGGTTGGTACGCGGTACATAAATATTGTCCTGATTTCTATATCCCACAGAATCAAACTGCTTTCAGGTCATTATTACTATGCTATTTGATTTTGAAAATAATTTAATATAGAGGTAGGATAGAAAAATCTTTAATTTCATGATAAATCTAGATTTGAGGACATGTTATTAAAAACTAGATTAAAAAATCATAATCTCAGGGTTGAAAAAACGGCATGAAAGGAGGCATGGGGAGATGCTGTAGGTGAGAGTGTCCATTTTAAAAATCTTTCTGGAAGGCAGTATGGCCATTTCTACTAAATGCCTCATAATTTTGCATAACATCTTTAAACCAGCATTTTTACTTCAGGGGATTCACGCTAAGAAAAAGTCATATATGTTTGCAAAATTATAGCTACAAGATTTTTATGGAAGTCTTTTGGTAGAAACAAGAGGTGAATAAAACATAAATATTTAACAACAAGGCTTTATTTAGCCACTAAAAATGATACTAGAGGAATATTTAATGTTGTAGAAAAGGTTAAAAAAGCTGATTAAAAACAGTATGCATGATATAATTCCCTTTTGTAAAAAAAAGGATATTACCATTTTAAAAAATTGGACAAAAACAAATAGGAAAGTTTACAGTAGTATCTCTACATGAAGAAGTTATGCACACTATATTATGTGTAGACAATTCAAATTATAAAAATAGAGAATAAAAATAAGTAAATGATGGTAAGCCTTACTCTCTGTGCATCATTTGGTAGAACACACACACACGTCTTGGTTTTATTAAAAATATTTAACAGTATATATTGTGGAGCTTCACATTTAATTGCATGTATCTCTGTTTCATTATTTTTAATTGTTGCATAGTATTCCATAATAAAATGTGCAATAATCCTCTTTATTACTTTCTCTAAATGTGACCATTCTGTTCCATCAGCAGAAGCTCTAAATTGACTGAATTCCTCTGCTCTTCACTTTTCATCTTTTTAAACTTAAATAGTTATTTCATTAGACTCTTTCTCTTTTTGCCCCATCTGCAAAATCGCAACTGTCAATGTCCTGTAATCAAGCAGAAAAACTCCACTAAAGAAAGTTTTGCCAGAGGGCAGCAATATCCCATCTGAAATAGACGCTCAACATTACCTAGCAATCCTAATAATCCCACTCTTTGTCACAATTATTTTAAACTGCCTCTGTGACCTTCAAATGGCATGTTCACCCAGTCTCAGGCCTTCTTCTTGAAGGTTGAAGGTGCCTCCCAACTTTGAAAAATTGAAGCTTCAACTTCTGTGTATCCATTTTCAAACCTTCTCAAATGCATATCTTTTCTCTCCTTCCTTCTTGCTATACTAGAGGAAATTTGCTTTGTTATTATTTCATTTAGGCATTCTCTACATATTTACAAGTAATATTGCTTTGGTGGTTTTTTTGTGTATACATATTTTCCTTTGTCTTTACATCAGGTTTATTTTACTTGATTTGTAGAATGAATTGGGGAACTTTCTTTTGTTTGTATTTTTTTTCCTTTTTGTAAATGTCAAGGATTTAAATAAAGACACACCTTGTTCCTTAAAAGTTTGTTTGGTAACAGCATTTTCAGCACAGGTCTTTGAAAGTGGTAAAGGTGATGAGGTATGCATATGTGTGTGTAAATCTTTGATTACCTTTCAGTTTTTCTTATAATTATTGATCTATTCTATTCTTTCACTTCCTGAGTTGGTTTTGGTGATTTTTACCTTAGAAAACATCTACTTGAACTAGATCAGGAATTCTTTACTTTTCTTTTTTTTTTAATGCTTAGACCCTTTGGCAATTGACAAAGCCCATGAACCACTTCTTAGAATCATTTTTTAAAAAATGTTCTTCCTGGAATCTGAGTGGAGTCCCATAGTTTTCCATGCCCCTGCAAATAATCTGTGTGGATTTTTTCCTGATTATGTTTATGGTGTTCTCACAATGTTACTTTCAATATGCTCATTATTCTTATGGGATAGAAAAAATGCACAAAACCTGCTTATATAACACAATGTGTGTGCTTGCCTTTACCTTGTAACACAGTGGGCAAAATGAGAATTGAAGAGGAAACCAAGTAAAGAAAAGAAACTTTGCCGCTCAGAACTTGTAATATGCATGGCCTGTATCACCGCACTATCTTTGAATACTAATAAGTTACTTTAAATAGTACTTCAATAGTTATCTGAATCATGTGATTTGTTTGAACTTGCAAGGCTTGTACTTGTAGCTCACTCAGTTATCTGTATTGCAAAATACCCTACTGACTTATGGAGAGTTAAAAATGCTCATTTCAGCTGTCCAGCTTCACAACACTTTAACAAGTGGGAAAACTCAACTTTTCTCAAGTATTGATAAGAGAGGTAAATAAGAATATTGGAGATTAAAATGAATGGTGGAGTTACCAATGTGAGAACGCCTGCCAGGGTGGGGTGGTCAGCTCATTTGCAGGGATCAGCTGTAGATAGGAACTTGGAGATTGTGGGCACTATACAGGTTGACGTAATGACTCACATAAATGATGTTTTCACATACCTGCACCAACTATAAAGTGATTAAACATTTCTGTGATTCATACCCATGAAAATCACAGGTATTGCTAATACCACTATGTTTTACTGCCAAGAGTCATAATTGAAAGTCGTGCTAAATTTCAGGGTTAGTGAAGATAAAGATATAATTTATTTGACCATATAAGATTATGAATCCACGAGAATAGAGAATCTAGAGTTCTAGAGTCTAGATTTCTAGATTTATCAAAATAGTGGTATAAAGAAATATATAAGGTATATTTTCTGATTTTATTTTTTTTACTTGCTATTTTAAAACATTTGCTTTGTTGTTATTTTACCTAGGAATTTGGGAATTTCTAGGGCATAAAAATTACATAATTTTCTTAAATGTCTTGGTAAACAATGATCATTTAGACTAAGTCAAAGTTTAACTGCTTTATTTTTTGCTTTTTTTTATCCTGTGCCTTTTTCTTTTTGATATACCATATATACATATTTGCTTGGAATATTGCATTGAGTAATTCATAGAGAAAGAGTTTGTGGATTTTAAGCTGCCTGAGTCTTCTTACGCCCCTAAATGTTTTTTTCCCCTCTTTACTTGATTGATAATTTTGCTGAATATAGAATTTGGTTTCAAAATAATTTAATCTCAGAAGCTGAGAAAAAATTCTTTTATTCTGGCATCCAGATTTGTGGATGATAGATCTGCATTTTTATTCTAACTTCATTCCTTTGAAGCTAAAGGAAACACTTTTCATATTTCTGTGATTTCAGTTTTTATGATTTTCTCTTTATCTTTGAGGCTGAATTTTCACTAAGCTGAGAACATTCCAGCTTGTCAGTTGATAGCCCCTTTAAACAAAAGATTTGTATCTTTGTAGCTTGGGGGAATTTTCTTCTATTATTTTTTAATTATTCAACCTTGCATCTTCTGCATTCCCTTTTGCTGGTATTCCTGTTAAGCAGAAATGGAAACTTCTGAATCTATCCTTTATTTTCCTCACACTTTTCACATCTTGATGCTTTCAGTGTGTTATGAGAGGATGCTTTGCTTGATCTTCCAGGTCACTGATTTGTTCAGAGCTGTATCCAAGCTAAAAAAAAAAAAAACAGAAACAAAACAACAAAAAAACCCCAGATTTCCCTAACTTAGAAATCATAAAAATTTATAAGAGCTTGTCTTTTTTTTTTAACATATATTAGGTCACAGGTTTTTAGCTCCACTGGATTTTATGCACTGGTGTTTATATCTCCCTTAAATTCCTGACCAAGCTCATTGCTGTTTGCCCTCTTTTGGTGTTGCCAGTGGTGCCAAGGACATATTTTTACATTCCTATTTTTTCGCTGTGATTTGAAATGGAGGGATGTGGAAAGTTTTCATCCACCATCTTGAACCCGGGAATCTGTGTTTTGATGTCTGTGTGTGTCAGGTTCCATGATAGTCGCTGGATGGATGAAGCAGACACGTAGAGCTCCCAAGCAATAGGACATCCTGAGCATCCCAGCACAAGCATTTTCCTCCATTTCCAGGCACACAGGAAAGGTAGGAGATAGTGGAGAGAGGAGTAGTCTGAATTAGAAGTTGGGGCCACATCCTTGAGTCTTCCTTTCTACACAATACTTCCTTAAGGAGTTTGGACTTTTAAAAGTAAGCAATAGGGATGTAGCAAGAAATAAAAAGTTTTTAGGAAAGTTGTTAATACTATGGAGGATGAAAAGGAAAATGGCAAAATAGGAAAGGGGAAGCCATGTAGGAGTGGATTACTACAATCTAGAAACATCATTATGACCTGAACTTTTGCAATGACATCAGAAACAGGAAGAGAAGCATGAAGCACATGACCTAACATCCTACCTGTACGTACTTTAATTGAAAAGTGGGATGAGATCCTATGTCAAGTTCTACACCATTAACCAACAGCCACAATGGTAACAGTTTTACATTTTGTTTTGTTTTGTGCTTTTGTCTTATCCAAACTGGATTCAGGAAGAGTATTCTCGATAAATTTATATAAGTTCACTGTTTTACATTCAGATCACATATTTCTTGTGTAATGAATAGATTATGTGGATGCTAGAAGATGAAGCTATATTAGGATTTTGTGGATACTTGAGTATTGGTGGAAAGGAACCATGATCCATTCCAAATTGTGATTTCAAACAGACAGAGGTGATATTGAGTGGGTGTGACAATTCATCCCTGAACTCCATGATGGACTTTCATGTTCCTTCCCAAATATGTGCTGTGTAGTTGAAGAAGACAATGTTCCCTGGAAAACCAGGGGCAGTTTTAGGTCAAGAATGATCCAATTACTGCCCTGGCTGGTGCAGCTCAGTTGGTTGGAGTGTCATTACACAGACTGAAATGCTGTGAGTTCCATTCCCAGTCAGGGCACATACCCAGGTTGCAGGTTCATCTCACATCTCCCTCCCTCCCTCCCTCTTTTTCTCCCACTTTCCCTCCCTTCCTCCTTCCTTTCCTCTCTTTCTCTCTAAAAACAATGAAAATTGTCCTTGGGTAAGAATTAGAAAAAGAAAAAAAGGAATATCCCAATTACAAGAGTAGAATTTACAGACATGGTAAGACTTCTCTGACTAGAAAGGTAGGAACTGGGAAGGTTTAATGGAAGTGTAGTAATCAAAATAATAAAATACTTGCTTTACTCATGTCTAATGTATGATGAAGCACTGAGGTCCTCCTGACAAGGCAGCTGTGGAGTAGGTGTGGAAATTTAGATGGATGAGTAAGGTAGAGAGGCTGTATATCAGTAATGGAAATGAATAAGGTCATCCAAAAAAGATGGGTATATAACATTGTATTAATAAAATGCATTTAAATTGTCTTCTTTCAAAAGTTTTCTAATGCCAAATTTAAGGCAGAGTATTCAGATTTAATATTCTGACTGCAAAAATGAACCCAGTTCTGTCAGACTTACATGCTTTGTTAAGATTCTTATGAAAATGAGTTCCCCGTAGTTGTATATCTCTAAGTCTGTAAACTGGCAAACAAAAGAGTTTTTACACAATGATGGACAGAAGTCTCAGTCATGTTTATATTAGCAAAAATATATTTGAGAACAATATTCTGAATATTGTAGTATAATTTAAAAATTGCTTGAAATGTGTACCATGAATTAATGCCAAATAATTCTTAAGTTCAACTTCTTTACTTTGGAAAATGGGTTTTCCTAAACATATCTGTTACTTTTTCAGAGTGTACACAAAGTCACTGAAAGTCAACTAATGTTTCTTGTGCACTCACCATGTACCAGCTACTGCTCTAGGTGCTTGGGTACACTGCTGTGTGAATGAAACCAAAAGACCTCTCCTGGGGAGCTTATATTCTTGTAGAGGAGACAGACCAAGCCACACACAGAGTGTGCAAGTTAAATAGAAAGACGTGCTCTGAAACGAGTGAAAAAGGTCAAGGAAAAAGGGATCTAGAATATGGATGCAATATTTCAATTTCACATGTCTTCAGGGAGGGCCTCGTTGATCAAGAAACATTTGAGTGAAGACATGGAGAAAGCAAAACAATAGAATAGGGTTATGAACTATTGTCCTAAGTACCTTAAAGAGAAGAATTTGTTTTCATAAGGAAATTAGGATTTACCTTTGATGTAAATTAGGAAACCATTTTGATTTGTCAAAATCCCGAATTTGCCCTGGCTAATGTAGCTCAGTGGATTGAGCGTGGGCCTGTGAACCAAACAACCTCGGTTCAATTCCCAGTCAGGGCACATGCCTGGGTTGCAGGCCAGTTCCCAGCAGGGGACGCACAAGAGGCAACCATACATTGATGTTTGTCTCCCTCTCTCCTTCCCTTCCCCTCTAAAGATAAATAAATTAAATCTTTTTAAAAAATCCCGAATTCGTATTACCCCAGCATATTCCCTAAAAATAGTGAAATTCTTTCCACATTACTTCTTTTAGAATGATTTATATCAAAATATTACTTTATGCCTAACTCAAAATCTTATATGTCAGTATCCCTCTTTAAACAATTCTTATCTATATCAACAAACCAGGAATTATGCTGCTGAAAAGGTTAGATGCACCTTCATTCTTATCTCCAGGTGGACTGTATTTGAAATCAGAAAGCCTCCTGATTTCTAAGAGTGATATAACCTGAGAGAGGGGTTTTTGAGGGGCTGAAAGTCTCAAAGTATTTGAGACTTCTTTTTTGATTCAGTAAGTAGTTTTTCATTTCAAATATGGACATGTTTTCTCTTCCATGTGTGCTCATCTTCACACCCGAGTAATATTTATTTGCTGAAGCTATAAATCCCTCTGCAACGATAGCTGTATCGTCAGATGGCAGCTACGGTGCAGACACTGAGTGAGGGGCAGTGATATGCACTCCCTCTTTTATGCACTATTCATTTTAGAGGTTATTGGAATAAGCCCTATGCATTATATAGGTTTGTCATTTTTATCTATTTAAAGATGTCTGCTTTTATTACTTTCTGATTATTGTCTCACTGTGCTAAATATTAAACTTCCTCTTCTTTATTTAGTCATTATTTTAAGGAGCTACAAGCTTCATGTGCCAACTTTTTAATTTAATTGATTAAAAGCAAAACTCATTTTCTTAATCACAGTTTGCTTGGCATTGCACACAGCTCCACTTGCAGTGGGAGAAAAGACTACAAAACACATAAGCAATCTGCACCTTCTGTGAAAAAAGTTTTGAACGATAAAAACACATGCAAAATTGTACCCAATAAGCATAACCAATTACGTGATGGACTTGTGTTTTAAATTAATCACTCAATGAAGGGAAATAATTTTATGCCTTTTTCTTTAAAAGTCAAGTGTTCTTATTTTGGGTTAGAAGAATTTTTACATTTATCCCCAAGACTAATACTAGATTGCTCCTATTAATAAGACCAAAAGAAATAAAAAGATGAATGTATGCTCAGTTCTTACTAGGCGCTGTGCCAGGTAAACAAAAGGGTCAGAAAACGCCTTTGCCTCTGAGTGCATGTGTGTATTTTGCAGTATAAATTATAATCACACTGTGACTGTGTAGCATTGAAACGTAGCATGTCGTACTATTTAGTTATATGTTGATGTAACTGTTTGCTGCTGAAGTGTGTGATATATTATTATATTTGCTTTTGTTAATGTAGTTACACATCTTGAAACTAATGACCTTTTTTGTATGTACGCAACTAACACTTAGGTGCCAACATCATGCTTCATTAGGATTTACTGTATAGAAAATAATTTTCAAAATTTTAAATCCACTTATACAAATCGTATTAACTCTTCCTATCTGCTCATCCCTGGAAATGGAGAGAAACAAGTAGGATGAGGCTTTTGAGCTCGTTGAACTCACAGGTTGATGAGGCTCAGGGGCTGCAGACATCAAAGTCACAGTGCCCTGCTCGAGAGGAGGACCAGCTGCTAGGAGACCCTGTAGGAAAAAATGTCTGATTCACCAGAGTAAGGTGAAGGGGTGGAGGAATTTCAGGAAAAGCCCCTGGAGAGGTGGAGTCAAGCTGAGTCTCAGGCAAAGGCAGGATTTAGTAAAGTGAAGAAGGTATAGGGAAGGCATTTGAAAGACAGGAACCAGAGTCTACAAACCAAAGATGGAAGAGAGAACATTGGAAACAACTTGTCCTTGCTAAACACAGTGACATTTACACTCACGGAAAAAATAAGCAAAATAAAGATGCTGAGTTTGGATGATTGATATCCCATTTCACATCTGCATTGTTGAGAAATCCTTAGACACAAAATGTGTACTACTCTCCCATTTTTGAGAGCTGGACATTTGAACATTTCCCTTTTTGCCAAAAATTAACTCTTCATAATAAACTATGGTTTCTTTACTTTTCTAAGTCTAATCTGTTAGAAAGAAAATATAAATTTTCCTTGCATCTCTAAATTCAGATAAGTAACTTTATACATTTCTTTGGAATTAGCAGTACACAATGGGAGAAAAATTCTGCTTTGGTCTGGAACCACCTTCCTGGGCCTGCTAGCAAATTTGAGAGCCTCCTACTTCTACACCTGAGCCAGAGCTGCCATCACACCAGTAGCCTCATTACAGGATGTTCACGCACACACACACACACACACACACACACACACACACACAAATAATGAGTTGCATGTATTTTCCTTGGAAACAAAACAAATGGTATGTTTCCTTTAGCAAAGTGACATGTTGGCCATGATATGGTTTAAAAATAACACAAGCATTTTCATTTGGTCTACACAGAACAGCCTGTGAACTCGTTCTGTTGGGTCCAAGGTATAACCCTGGACTATCTAACTCAGAATCACCTGAAATATTTCAATGATGTAGAAAGGTTTTGATTTCACTCAGGACCTGTTGAGCCAGGATATCTAAGTGTGGGCCCAGATGGCTTATTTTTCCAGAAGCCCCCATGGGATTTTGGATGTGCCCTGGAGTTTGTGAACCCTGAGTAGGGATGTTGTATCCACTTTGGCCCAGGGTTAACTATTTAGGGCCAAAAGCAAGTGAAACCCAGTAGCATGAGTTTGACTTGATCCATTAAGTTTAAAAGAAAATTATCTGCAGTTCGGAATTGTATTCTTGCAGTCTCATTTTTATAATTTTGAAATTCCTTCCAGCCATTGTGGAATATGCTGTGACCACGATAACTTGTTTGCACATATGATACTTTCAGAAATCTAAAGCTTGATTTTATCAGGAGCTCACAGCATTTATTTCTCCCTGACATATTTCAATTTATCTTACAGAAAAGTTTTTATTCTTTACTGATTTATAATTCTCATGGTTACATTTGCCTACAGATTTTTTGTGGTACTTTGGTGTTCATGATGGACACCGAAACCTATTTAAAATATATCCAAGATACATCTCCTTTTAAATGCCATACACATTTTATTGTTTTACCAAAGTTTCTAGTATTACTTTTTCTCTACTTCTGATAAAAAAAAGCCCCTGATTACTGTTCCTCAATAGAGTTTTCACACATGAGAGCGTTACCTCTATAGACAGTATATAAATCTCCTTTGCTAATAGTAGAAAAACCTTTTGAGACCTCCTGGATTCATAACTGGAATAATTAAGGGACAGGTGTGATTTTTTAATGTTTCTCTCATCCACTGCTTGTCCAGGAACAGGTGAGGAGTGAATGGTCTGTGTGTGTGTGCATAATAATAACAAGGACACTTTCCAGCATCGCCAGTGGTAGGATATCGAACAGATAGATGCAGCATCCTCAGAATTAACTATGATCACATAGAATGCCAGACCCAAATCTAATTCTCAGCGTTTCTTCTTTCTGAACTGTGTGTTACCCAATCTACTAGGGTTTAACTGGGAAGTCAAAAGCACTGTGAGCATCCTCATATAAAGGTTCTATTATAGGAAGATTTTATACAAATGTGGGAGATGTTGGAGAGAAGCCCAAAAGGAAGAGTTGAAGGATCAGATAAAAGGCACTAGTCAACCCTTCTGACACACTGGTACAAGAGGATAAATAATAGGTTACAGGAAAATCTGGGAAGCTAAGCCCATCCAGATGGGGAAGTGGTTTATGAAAGAAAGTTGGCAGAGTCCATGTAAGCTGTCATCTCTCGGGTAGCTGCTGGTCAGCAGGCGCACCGTTTGGGAAAAGGAGCTAGACGTAGTGCAGGATGTAGAACAAGGAATTCATTGACATCTCTACGTTTGACTCTCATTGTATCTAATCATGAAAACCTACAGAGGATAATGGCTACAGCTTCACCTCCATCTTTCAAAAACCGTGTGTGAATTTCTCTTCTGTTCAGCTCTAATCAAGAACCATAGGTAGAAGAAGATTCTGGGAAAATTATTCCAGCATAGCCAAGTTGACAAGTCATTCATTCAAAACCTTTGCAATCATTGTCTGTTTAATGCATATATTTTTATTTCTTCCAGGGCATCACATTTTATTTCTTTTCACAGTGATAGTCAAGCTTTTACTTTAAAACAGGTAGAAGACTATAGCCTCCCCGTTCACCCCTTACATACTTTGTTCATTGTTGATACTATACAAACACACCTTTTCCTAATTAAATTGAAGGAGATTTTGAAAAGTTATCTATAGTTGTGATTTACAGAAGCTGTATAAGTCTCTGAGGACACTAGGAACCATGTCTTCATGACTCATGATAAGTCATTCAGCTCTCTGGGTGTGACCCACCACATTTCATGTGGGAATCTCTTGACAACACCTTACTTTGGATCCAAGCAAGGGAACCATGTTAGTCCTTGCTGCATAAGAAACCACCCCCAAACTTAGGGGGTGATACATGTATCCCTATGTTCATAGCAGTGTTATTTACAATAGCCAAGATTTGGAAGCAGCCTAAGTGGCCATTGGCAGATGAATGGATAAAAAAGCTGTGGTAGATTTGCATAATGGAATACTATGCAGCAGTAAAAAGGAAGGAATTCTTACTTTTTGCCACAGCATGGAGAGAACTACAGACTATTATGCTAAGTGAAATAAGCCAGTCAATGAAAGACAAATACTGTATGATCTCACTTATAACTGGAATCTACAGAACAAAATAAACTAACAAGCAAAATAGAAGCAGAGGCACAGAAACCTGGAACAGACTGATAGCTGCAAGAGGGGAGCAAGGCAGGAAATGGTTGGAAAAAAGTGAAGGGATTAGACAAAGAACATGTATGCATGACCCATGGGTATCGATAACACGTGTGGGGATGGACTGTGAGAAACAGGGCCTGGGGGGAGGGGGGCAATGGGGGCAAAAGTGGGACAACTGTGATTGTATAAAGAATAAAAAATGTTTAACTTTCAAAAAATAAAATAAAACAGGCATTTTAACCAAAGAAAGAAACCACCCCCAAACATACAAGCTGAAACAAGAACAATTCTTTTTTATCTTTATTCCAGAGATTGGCCAGGCATTTCCTCTGCTGGTTTCACTCAGGTTCACCCATGAGGCTGAATTAGTTGCAGGATCAGATGAGCCTGCGAAGTTCAAGGTGGTGTCATTCTTATGTCTGGCGATGGTGCTAGCTGTTGGTTGGAAATCCTTGTGTGACTTCCATGTGCCCTGTTATCTTCTGGGAGGCGACACTGACTTCTTTACATGGTGATCTTAGGGCTGCACTCCAAGACAGCCTAGCTTCAGAGGTCACATAATGTCACTTACATACTTTCTCTTTGTCAAAACTCTTTTCAAGGCAAGGCCCCATTCAAAGGGAGGGGAAATACGCTCCTCCTCTTAAGAGAGGAGAGGCCAAATGTTGTAGCCTGGTCTTTCATTGTAAAACACCAAATCAAAGGTGAAATTATTTTAGTTAGCTTCTCTAGTAAGAACACCCCCACACCAACATATTCACTACATAGTATATAGTTATTTTTGTATTAGTGGTTCTCAACTGGGAAAGATTTTGTTTCCATGTTTCCTAGGGGACGTTTGGCAATGTCTGGAGACATTTTTTATTCTCACAACTGATGGTGGGAGTTGTGTCTAGAATCTGGCAGGTAGAGGCCAGGAATGTTGCAAAGTGTCCTATAATTCAGAGGACAGTGCCTGATAACAAAGAATTATCTGGCCCAAAATATCAATAGTGCTGAAGTTGAATAAATCTGCCTCAAATGGAATGTAATTCTAGCAAGTTGCCAGGGTAGAACTTATGTCAAGAATAATACCTAAATGTATCCTTTTTTACACAGTCTAAAATGATTTAAAATTTTGAAGTGTTCATAAATTTCCTTTTTTGGATGTACAGGGACTTGAGGCATTCTGCCTTTCTAACATTCATTATTTATGAACAGACCATTTTAGATAGAATATAAACCACTTAAACTCTTCTTTAAGATTCAAACTGAAAACAATACCTAGACTTCTGAGACTTTGACTATTAGTTTTAATTTTCAGCTCTCATTCTGGCTTCTGACCCAGACCTAAGGGACAGGTATGTGTTTGTGCATGCGTGGATATGTGTGCATATACACACACTACATGTTAGCTGTTTCTGTCAGAAATCTTTAAAGAACTTTCCCACCATATTTTAAAGTCTGAAACATGGGTCTTAATTGGCCAAAGCCCTTTTCTCATTAATGCAGGCATGACAATTTACACAGAATGCTGTGATTTTTCAAACTGTTATCTGTTGATACAGGCTGATAGAAGTAACAAAACTTACCATGGGTTCTGCATCACATTGTCCTTGTCGAGGTTTACATTTTCAAGGTTTCCCCCCTCAGAACAAAGCAGAGCACAATTTTAAACAAAATGAGGTAAGTTGGTAATTAAACAGAACAAGTTAGAATCACACACCACAATAACTAGACTTCTTGAGAGCAGAGAAGGATAAAAATGATGAACTAGGATATCATGGGCAGTTTTTCCATTAAGATTTTTTAACAAGAATTTAAAAAACAAAAATAAGCAGAAATTATATACCTTAGCTCTGTTTTATTTTCTAAATTCAGTTCTCAAGCTACTCTGTGCTTGGATGGCCCCCAAGTTTGCCTATTCACTGTTCTCACCCAAACACAATGCATCTGCTCCCTCCTGAAGGTGTGTGATCACAGGTATCTTACCTTACAGAGAAGGATGTATTGACGGCCCCTCTCAGCTGGCGAAGGCTGTTCATTGTGCCTGCTCCTCAGAAGATGGTACAAGGGTTAGATATTTGAATGCCTTAGTGGTCACTTACTCTATCAGCTCAGGCCTGAGGAGTTTTGTAAAACTGAGAGAGTGGGAGAGAAAGAGAGAGAGGGAATTCTTGCAAATACAAGAATCCATTCAGATCAGCCAAATAGTTCTCCTAATCTATGGATGAGACCAAATTCACAGCTATAATTTAAATCCTGTTAGTTGCCTCAACAACAGATTAATTCCATTTTCAGCTAAAAGGTTGATGTCATGAAAGCAATATTTTACTGGAGAGAAATTGCTGAAATCTGCTTACTTAACAAAGCAATTATTGATAATGTGCAATTGCTTATTCCTGCCCCAATCACCAACCTGTGAGCAAAAGCAGTTTAATGTCTCAATAAGTGATGTTTACTTCTTTTTCAGGGAAGTCTGATAAATAATATTTTTCCATAGAGATATATCAGAAAATAATAGCCCTTAAAGTCTGAGATGTCATATCTGCATAAGCTCTGGGAGAGCTGCCGTAGGACAGTCAGTCAAGTGCTGTTTAATATCAGGGATACGTTCTGAGAAATTCATTGGTAGGTGATTTCATGGTTGTGCAAATACCATAGAGTGTATTTGCACAAAGCTAGGTGGTATAGCTTACTACTGTAATTGTATGTGCTACACTTTTATGTGACTGGCAACACAGCATCAACCCAAACACGGGAGTAAAGCATTGTGCTGTATAACGTTAGGACGGCTACAGTGTCACTAGGTGATCGGAGTTTTCTAGCTCCATTATAACCTATGGGGCCACTGTGGTCTATGTGGTCCATCATGGACTGAACTGTCATTGTGCCATGCATGACTGTACTAACTAAACACATTGTTTGAGGTTTCTGCTGAAGGGGTCCTGACCTTTGACTTTCCATGGATAGCTCACTTCAAAAATAATAGGATGAATAATGCAAATAGATGTCTTTAACTTGGGGTCTCACAGGAGCAAGCTCTTTTCTTTAGGCCTTAACATAGGTGTTTTCCAAAGGGCAGGTCATGAACTCGTTTGGAAGTGCTTTTGGAATGCAAAAGATGTCTTTGCGACCACAGCAGAAAAACGTATGCGCCCAAGACAGGCTTTTGTCATCCTTGAAATAGTGGTTTGGTTTGTTTGTTTTTGTTTTTTTTTGTCAAAGCTTTTCCTTCTCCACACTCAGAAGTAGATAGCAGCAGCTTCTGATGACATTGGCTCATATCTTGAGTTCTTGAAATTCTAAATCACTAGTATGAAGTATTCCTGCCCCTAGTTCCCAAGGTATAGCTGCAGGAGCTTAAATGACTCACAAGGATGGCAGTACCACTCAAGCCACTTGAAGGCATTTCTTCCTTTACATAGTAGCAATAAGAATAGTGCAAGATTAAGATGCTTTTCTAGAAGCCATGATAATGCCCACCTGACACGTATAGAGTATTACATCTTTTCAAAGGGAGGCAATATAGCGTAAGAGTCAAACATCTAGGCTTTGGAGTCGAGGGGACATATATATTCTTAGCATTGTAAAGGCTCAGTTTCTTGATCTGTAAAATATAAATAGTAGTATCTAAATTGTAGCATTTTGCTATTGATTAGATATATGTAAATAGCTTAGTCTAGTGGCTGCACCCTGGTTAGCACTGCATAACTGGTAGCTATTATTGGTGTTACCAGAATGCAGGTGTCCTTCTGATTATTTCTGTTTGGTCTATTTAGATCTTTTTTCTTTATATTAATTTTATTGAGATGTGATTGACATATAATATTATAGTTCAGGTGTACAACATTATGATTTAGTAACTGTATATACTGTATTGCAAAATGATCCCGGTCTCTCAATTACATCCATCACCACACGTAACTACAAAGTTTCTATCCTTCTTTTTTCTTTATTTTTATTGTTGACCCTATTACAGATGTCCCTATATTTAAATATTAAGTTAGTCTTTAAAGATTGATTGCTAATGCACAGAATTTTTTAAAAATCTACATCAAAACGGAGGCGCTTGGAAAATTTGCTCCACGTCCTTGCAAGAGAGCACAGAAGAGTAAGACAGGCATTAGGATCCTCCATGACCAGATAAACCATTCTCATTAAAAGTTCTGCCAAGATCATGGGTTCCAGCTGACATCTTCTAAATGGTATCTTCTTTCAAACATCGTAAACCCAGCCTGAACACATCCAGGTTATCAATTTTAAACCAGAGTCTAAAATTTGGATAGCGATGACGGAGCACCAAATAGTGCTGAAACAGATTGACGATGCTTCCCATTTTGCGCTCCACACCATCCGAAACACCTTTTTACGATCCTTTTCTAAGGTGCTAATTCACTAAACAAACAGCACACATTACCCCAGGCACCAAATCCTTCAGGATGCTCCCAAATTGCCCATGTTCCTTAAGAGAGTTTGGGGGCCCCAGAAAGCTCAACAACTGTTTGGAGGCTGCCGCCTGGGGTGCCAAAGATTTATGCACAAAGAAAACCCTGGTGGGAAAAGAAATGTAAGATGCTAAACTAAGCATCTTAAAGAATAGATGCGAAAGAACTTAAACGCTTTAAACCACCCAGCAAAATTCAAATTAGAAACGGATAGATAGTTGCATAAAGGATCTGAATTAAAATACAAAAATAACATGCTGAAGCCTGGCATTCCGGTGGTGCAAGCCCATTCACTGATTCTGAAATGGAATACTATTCTGACATGCTGCATTTTATAAACGTCCACAATGCCACACTGAAACTTAGACATAGAGAAACTGGAGGAAATGCTTTGAATAATAGGCTCTCCTTGAAATTTTAAAAAATAGGAGAGCTAAAATACAATATAGGTGTATCTCTTACAGAAATGTCTTAAACGTTAAAACTCCATGGCAATGCTGCCCTGAAAGAGGGCCGCCAAGGGGAGCAGCGGAGCACTGAGGAGGTGGTCTCAGTCTATTCGTACAGAGGAGAGGACAAAGAACGCAATAACTGGAACGAATTTGCCTTTACCTTGATGCCAGTCTAGAACTTTGAAGTGTTTATTTATTTATTTTTGCTTTCTCCTAACCCTGGCTACAGCC